>JARHVA010005120.1:62500-155000 GCA_037957365.1 Torreya grandis | reverse complement strand
ATTATAAAAATGTTTTAGCTTGATTTTGTTCAAAATTATCATCAAGCACTTGTGGTCAAAGATAAATAAATAGGAAATTTGTGACACAAAATATATGGTCACTTGAGTTATGGTTATTTGGTATAATTGAGCAAACAAGATATGGTTCATGGTCTTCCCAGACCTGAGAAATATTTTGATATATGTACCAATTATTTAGAAGAAAAATAAAGAAGAGATTTTTTTTGTAAAGATTGAGTATTAGTCATTTGGTAAGTTGGACTTGGTGCACACTAATCTTTGTAGACATGTTTCTCCTAGTATAAGAGGGTACCTATACTTTCAATTTTTTGTTGATCATTAATCATAGAAAATGTTGGTATATTTATTTAAGACTAAGGATAAAGGTTTTCAAATATTTAAAGAATGAAAGGACATAGCTGAAAATGAAATTGGTAAGAATATTAGGACCCTCCACTCAGATCATAGGGGGAAAATACAAGTAAAAAATTCTAAGTCTATCTTAGTGAAAATGGAATCAATCATCAATTGAAATATCCGTATTCACCTTACTATAATGGAGTTTTAAAATGGTATAATAGAGTAATTATGTAAATGTTTAAAAATATGGTTAGGGATACATAATTTGATAATACATATTGGGTGGAAGCTTGTCACATTGTAGTCTACTTGTTGAACAGGTCACCCACTAAGGATCTTGATTGAATCACACCACAGGAATCTTGGATAAGGAATAAAACAAAGGTTACTAACCTCTTAGTTTTTGGTTTTAAGGCATACATGCATGTTACTAATAATAAAAGGAAGAATTTGGATAATAAAACAAAGGAATGTATTTTGTGGGATACAGTACACAATTAAAGGCATACATGCTCTTTGATCTAGAAACAAAGAAGGTACTAATAAATAGAGATGTAGTGTTTGATGAAAATAATGGAATAAATACACCTTCTATATAGGAAAATGATATAGGTAAAAAGTCCTATAATATTTTTATATAGTGATGGTGAAAGTGAAAAGGAAAATAGTCAAACATGACCTCCAATACCACCACTGACTATTCAACATATGTCAAAGTGGTATACAAGTATTATATGAGATGCTAACATGAATGGATTATAAGATACATCCACTTCAAGACTAAGAACTTGAAGCATGGATAGATAAAAAGTTAATAGGACCCTTATGATTATTGTGAAAGAAAACTATGAGCCCTCTATAGTAATAGAATCCCTATAGTCTATACCTTGGGAATATGCCATGGATGTAGAATATCAGTTAATGATAAAGAATAACACTTGATAGATTGTTGATATTACACTATGTAAGAAACATATTGGATTAAAATGGGTCTTTAAGACTAATTACAAAGTATATGGTATTATTTATATGTACAAGGTAAGGCTTCTTGTAAAAGGATATGCTAAAAAAGAAGGCATTGACTATGAGGAGATTTTTGATCCCATAGATAAGATAAAGACTATAAGAATGGTTTTTAATATGGATACATAGTTTGGATGTATATTAAATTAAATAGATGTAAAAAGTAACTTTTTAAATAGATATTTTAAAGAGGAAGTCTACATCACTCAACCTAAAGAATTTTTGGCACCCAATCAAGAATAGAAAGTGTGTAGTATTATCAAGTCTCTCTATGGGATAAATCAAGCTCCCCAAGCTTGGTACATTAAGTTTTATGAGAATATCATAGAACATGTATTTTATAGGAGTACAAATGATCCTAACCTTTACCTCAAAAATCATAGGGGGAGGTTGTTATAGTTTTTGTTTATGTTGATGATCTAGTCATCACTAGTAACAAAGTGAAGATGATCGACACAACTACGAAATATCTCAAGTGATCATTTGGCATTATATATCTTAAGTTTCTATGTAAATTTCTTGTTTTGGAGGTATGGTAGAAGGAACATTACATTTTTTTTTCATAGATGAAGTATACCAAGATATTCCTTGGTAAATTTATGATGATGGACTTTAAGCCTAATATAACACCAATGGAGACAAGACTTCAGTTACCTCATACAAATCCATCACCATAAATAAATGAAAATATATATTGGTATTTAATTTTTAGTCTCATTTACTTGAGATATACTAGGCTAGATATTAGATATGATATCAACTATCTTTCTCAGTTCATGAAAGAACCAAAGGTGACACATTGGAAAGAAGCAAAGTAGGTACTGAGATGCATCAAAGGTATAGTTGAGTATGGCCTAGAGTATAAGAATAATGATAAGTTCTTATTGAAAATATACATGGATTCAAATCATGTAGCTTCTATTGATGATAGGATATCCACTTATAGATTTGTGTTCTTTTTAAGATATAGTCTGACTTCATGGGGAAGTAAGAAGCATAATTGTGTTTCTATATCTTCCAAAGAGGTAGAATATTATGTTAAATTAATAATTATCTATGAACTGATATGGATACATCCCATTATTTTAGGACTTGTAGTTCCATAGACTCAACCTATAGTTCTAAAATTTGACAATCACGGTATTCTACATATTATTCACAATCTAGTGTTTCATGAGAGAATAAAGCACATAAAGGTTTAGATTAATTTCATATGAGAACATGTTTATAATCAAAACATATATCTCTAAATTGTCCCACTTAGGATTAGTGTGCATATGTCTTCATGAAGTCAATTGCACATGATAAGTTTGAGGCATTCAAAACTTATCTCTTCTTCTCTTTAGGCTATGATCAATTCAAGGGGGGGATGTTATAATAATTTATTTATCTTAGACTATTATAATAAATGTCTCAAGGTAATACACCTTTGATTTAAATATTTTAGTTATATGGGTATTTCCTATGTGTGATTAGTTTGTGTGAGTCATAATCTCCTATAGATTAGGAGATCTAATCTCACTTAGTGTTGTATAAATAATCTCCTCTTATAGTGATTTTGTTAATTCAATTTCATTATATCTTTCACATGTAAAGTATCAGGTACAAAATTCATATCATTAATACATGGTATCCTAAAAAAACTATTATAATTTAGGTCATTAGGCAATATTTAAAAAATCATACCTACCGTTTGAGGACCCATGGATACATGTGTATAGTTTTTCCAATTTTTTTGTGGTATATTGTTGAGTCCCCAAATATTCATAATTTATTAGTTAATATCTTACCTAAATAGAAATTATATTTAATAAATGGATATAAAAAATGTTTAATCTTGATCCATTACTCTCTAAAACTCTCACGATTGCCTCGTTTTGAACTTGTAATTTAATATACAATGGTAAATATTGATATATAATGTGTTTAAGTGGTAAGTATTATTTTTAAAAATGGATATTTTACTCTATAGAATATATCATATTAATAATATATGCCCAATATGGTGCTTATACATCATTTGGTAAAATTTTATCATGTCAAACCAAGTAATGAATGTCTTTGCAAACAAACATCATTTAAACTAATTCTAACATATAAATTTTGGCATGATTATATTTTATTTTATAAATTATATAATATACCTTGGATTGATTATCTATCTTTGTGGGAGGTGATTTGGTTGTGGATGGATTTAGTAAGGCCCTTTTCTTTATTCTACTAAATGGGTCACCTTACCCATTCATGTTTTGATAACATGGACTATAATATTTAATATAACTCAAGGTCCAATATTGGAGGTAGGCTGTTAAATTTCATCGAAATAAAAGGTAGGGAGAGGAATAGGATGACTCATGCATTCTCCTTGTCATGTATTAGTGAATGAATATTTAATATTAACACATTTTTAATTATGAATACATTATTTATAAGTTATGTTGATTTGATTTATATACCTTCCTTTAACCCATTTTTTTACATAATTTATCCAAATTAAATACAATATAAAAATAAAAACATCTAAAAAGGTACCTTCATGACCTAAATTAATAAATAAATACTATGTTAATTCATTCTATCCATGGGTAATGTGTATGATTAAGTAATACTCAAAAATTAAAATTGAAAATAAAAATCTAAGACTAAAATATGAAACCCTAGAAAGATGAAATGATAATAGATACCTAAGGATTGATATGGTTTGATTAGTGTATGGGTTCACCAATATGTTTTACCCTAATTTGGGTTTAGAAACCCTAATAAAATACAAATTAACATGTAATATATATATATATATATATATATATATATATATATATATATATATATATATATATATATATATATATATATATATATATATATATATGACATTAAAATATGCATCTAAATACAAAATATTAAATCTCATTACAATAATTTGATAAATAACATATGTTAAATATATTAAGAACAACAAAGGGATAAGTACTTAAAAAAATTTATTGAAGATCTGATTGTGAATCTAGTCTAGCAGTGGAAAAAAATTCAATAAATCATGTGATTCATATGGTTTTTAAATTATATTTATATCTATGTAGGGTCAATTCTATCAAATCTAGGTTAGTATAAACTATCAATATTTCCTTGTAGTGATTAACAATGACCTATGGTGAAATATGAATCTTCTATTATACACTCAACTTCACCAATATCTAAAATATATGTATGTGTGATTTTTTTCCCTAATGATCTATGTAACTCCATAAATAAGCCTCCTTCACCTTGAAACCCTAAGAATGTTAATGAGTGATATAAAAATTATTAAAATTGGGAGAGGGTAGTGGTTTGAGTTATCCCCAATCGCTCCCATTTATGATTGTCTTTTCCTTACATACCTAATACTCTAATGGAATCAAGCCACACATATTTCTCCCACCTAGTGTGATTATGTAATTTTTCAAATTTTATATATAAATGTAGTTAATTATTTGGATTTTATACTTGATAATTCTTGATATTAATTTCATTTAGAATGCTTCAGACTTGTCTTTTGACTATTCGTAGTGATTGATTCATGATGAATAGGGTATTTTTTCTCAATGAGTAGTAGTATATATGTGTACAAGATAAGTTCCAAGGCCCCTATCAATTGAGGCCTTGATTTATATAAATGAGTGTAATTGGGTAATTTATCATGCCATAAACACACTAGGAAGATATACGGATCCTAAATAAATATTTATTTTAACACTTAGTTATTGGGAGAGGGTTGATAATGTCAGGATCATATCAATATCAACTAGTAATAATAACCTAGTTTGATGTTACTAAATTATGCATGAGAGTATTAAACTAAGAATCTAAGAATTTATATGTTGTATATTATGTAGTTTTTAAATAAGTATTGAGGCTCCTCTAGGTGTCTAACATTTGAATGGAGGATTAATATTAATAAAATAGAATATAGGTGTGAAAAAAATGGTAGGTTAGGAACATAATTGTGTGCACAATTATTATTTGATAAATCTATGTCAATCTTGTGATTTTCAAGTACTTAATACTAAATTTTAATATATAAAATAACATATTAAATGTATTGGTAATTTTTTTCATATCACATGAGAGTAAATAATATACAAATAATTTTATTTTATCACATAGTATATTCACATTCACATTATACCAAAAAATTACAAAAAAATGTTAATTTTTTAAGGAGATATTAGACCAATTAAAATGGATAGTAAAATCATACTTATATTTAACCCTACTTCGCAACCCCAGACATACCCTCTTGTATATAAGTGATTGTAGGATTTTTTATTTCAATAGGATGGGAGTCTACTAGATTCACTAAAAATAATAATGAATATAATATTCCAAACACATGATGCATTTGTTTATGTTTTTCATCCTCCTCAATAATAATTCATTTTTAATAGAAAAATAATTGATGCATTTTAAGTGAATTAGATATTTTTTATTTTTTTTTATTAATATGATTATATTAGATCGTATTTTGATCTAGTTTTTAAAATTAAATGTTAATAAATTTTCCAAAATAATAAATTAAAATATCTTATCAATATAATGCATACAAATAAATATCTCAAAATTAATATAAGAACAAATCCATAATTAAATTTTTGAAATAAATTAATTTAAACTAACCTTAATATCAAAACAAAAAATTTGAAAATAAAATCTAGATAAACCTTCCACAAAAATATAATTAATTCAACATCACATAAAAAATCACATTACTATAAATAAAATAAAAATTGTTAGCAAAACAAACCCTTCAAAAAAATATGGATAAAAAAAAGCTTATGAAAAAAAATCCAAGAAAAAAAATAAAAAATACTATAAAATATTACTAAATCAATAATATAACTATCCCTCAAAACATATATATATATATATATATATATATATATATATATATATATATATATATATATAAACCCTTGAAAATATATGTTACAAATTTGGGAATGAATCCTCACAAAAATATGTAAATGGTTGGGAAAAGGAAATAAACACTTAAAAGTATATCTTATGAATTTAGGGATGAATCCTAACAAAACTATGTAAATGGTTAGGAAAAATAAATGCAATATTAATGTAAGAATTACATGATCATAACTAGTATGGGATAGAAAAAAAGTAATATAAAAATAAAAACTTTCCATTACACATAACACACTCAAAGTTAATTACATATGCTTTAATGTTGTCAAGTGTTGAATTATGGGGGCTGGAAAAGGATAACAAGTCATTCTATTCCCTAACCATATCACCCATTATTTCTTACAACCACTTCCTAAAGATTGTTATAATATCATCCTCCAAAAACTCAATTTATATTAAATATTATTTCAAAAATATAACAACTCTTTTTTGGAAGGTATAAATCAATGTTTAAGATAAAGTAAATTAATTTTAATAGACCAATCATTTCATTTCATATGTCCTACCATATATTTTGATTATTGGAATTTAATAATGATAGACAAAGTGTAGTGAACATGTTATTCTATACTCCACATTAAATTAAAAAATTAAATAAAATAAAAAAATATCATAATTTAAAAATCAATATCAAACCCCAATCATAAAATCCTATTACTCATATTTAACCTTATTAGTGCTTGCAAAAAAAATATTAAAAAATAACATCAAACCATAAATATAGCATTAATATTAATTTATAACATCAACTCTAATTTATATATTAATATATATATATATATATATATATATATATATATATATATATATATATATATATATATATATAATTTTAATTTATTAAACACAAATAATTTTCATAACAAAACAAAATACAAGTAGTCCTTTAATTTTTTATTTAGTTATAATCATGGATTATTATCATTGAATAAAATTAACATTGACTCCATTACTATTATTTCCCTTATAAATTTTCTTTCGATATTGGTTTATTCTTTGTTGAAGAATATTTTATTTATCACATCACTCTTATTTAGGTGGATCATGCAAGGAAACATTTGGACTGAATATTTCATACATAATTTTTTCTTAAAGATAAAATAGATTTTTTGAATTGATTTTAATGTAAAAATATGTACATTTTTTAGGCACCAAAAATGTATTTAATACTAAAAATTTTGGATATATTTCTAGGGTCATTGGGTTTATATGGAAAACATGATTTTTTAGCACTTATAATTTAATCAATATGCATCCATATTTCAATCATCTACCAAATTAAATGGAAAATTTTTGATGTATAATTTGAAAGAAATAAAAATTGGAAAATAAAATAGATTATTGAGTGAATAAAAATACATAAGAATAATAACATTAATCAGTACCTTATATAACTAGTTACATAGTGTACACACCAAAAAATGTCCCAATAACATTTATTGGTCATTAAATTTAATGATTTTAGTATGTTTATATATATTTTTATTTTTTTAATCAAAATTAGGTATTATTAGATAATTTTTTGACTTATTATGGTCCCCATATATTATCTTAACACCCATATATTATCTTAACAATCTATATTTGTCACTTTATCTCCCCTTTCATTTTTCCTAGTTTTATTTTCATGTACAAAGTGTTATTAATAATCCTACACTCACCATAGTATATGATATGTTTTTTCCCTTTATGTTCTCCCTTATAACTCATGATCACATAAACCATGTTTATATTTTTTATGGTTTTTGTGAATCAAACTAATTACTAATAATTTAATGTTATTTTTTTATTTTAAATAATAAAGTCATCTAAAAATTGAATCAAGACTCATATATTATAGTATGAAGGTTCTACAATAATTAAAAAATAAAACTATATTTGTGGATGAACATTTTTATCTAATAAACCAATATCTATTTATTTTCATTTCATAATGATAACAGTTTAATTATATATTTATATGCCTAGATTTTAAATTGGATTGTGTAATCATGGATCAACTATTAGAACATACTAAAGAACACTAGTGTTTTTCCTTATCACCTTTCAATTTTTCTCTAATTTTTAAATTAGTAAATTTTAAATCCTACTTGTATCACCCAATACACATGATAGTGTGGCAACTAAAATTTTTTTAGTTATTACTAGCCATTATTCTTTGTTTTTACATTTTAAAATAATTTAATTTTAACAATATATAAAATGAATTGTATATATGTATTAAATAAAAATCTGGTTATAACAGGTTAACTATGTGATTATAAAATTGATAACATTTTCACTATTATTTAAGTTTCTTATTACTTTCCTATTCTACTTCAATAAATAAAATAAAATAAACAACTTCAATAGAAACTCTTACAATGAAATTGAGGTAAAAATGTAAAAAGAAAAGAGTTTGACTTTAAAAATAATAATATAGGGACTTATTATGGAGTGAATCAAATAACATGACAAGATAAATTAAAAACTCTTCCCATAAAATAACCATATTTGGACATATGTTTTATTCCATCTAGATTAATTGAACAAAAATGTGTATTATGAAAATGCACATGGATTTTATAATATGAAACATGTGTTTAATTCTTCCTTTTTTAACACTTTTTAAAAAAATGTTAATGTGTAACATTTTCAATAATTATAATTTTTAATATTTAAAAACTTTAACTTTTGGTAATAATGATACTGTTTAATCTTTTAAATAATGTATAATGATTAACCTTATGCAATGTAATGAAATGGAGGTTTAACATAATCTTCAAATGGAGGTTTAACAATACTTAGTTAAAAATAAAAATGAAGTCCAAACATAATGATGATCAATATTTTAGTATTATAATTACTACCAAGGTGATGAGTATTGCTAATAATGATATTCATTATGTTTTATGTTGTGTAGATTCTCATTTGAAAATTTCCTTATATTATACTTTGTTTTTATAGTAGTATTGGTATCTATTGTATTTGGAGAAGGTGATTAGATGGATTTTTTTTTTAAATATATCACATTTTTATAAGGTAGTGTATTGAAATATGTAAAAAATGCATTGCATATGTGGGATGAGGATTTATTTATTTTAATGGTAGCATGGTATTGGATGAAAAAGTACAAATTCTTTATTTATTTGATTAATTTGAAAATTTGTAAAATAGTTAGAATAATGGATACCATATTTATTGGGAAAAGTTAATTTTGAAAGAATATAAATTCATTGATTTCACCTATTTTTAATATTCACATTTATAGTCATTTATATTCACATTTAGAAAAGAATACAAGCTTTGGGGAGCTTTCTGGTTTTAGTGATTAATCAATTTGTGGTATTTTATGTTTATTAGGTTATCCCTATTGGTTTAATTTTACGTCTTGGTTAATAGTTAATTTATACTTGGTTGAAGGCCTTCTATTTTTAACTATTATCATTCTTTGGTTTTCTTTTGCTTATACTACTTTTGTTTACATTAACAGTTGTAGGATCCCTATAAAACCTACTTATTCATTTTATCTAATATATAAAAAATATCTGTTTGTATTGGATCTAAAGATTATAGTGATAAATAAGAGGTATATTATAATGATTATAATGAAAGTTCCATCAATATAGGTCTTAAAGATTGAATTAACATTTTTGTATACAATATCTTTCTTAAACACAAATGTTTTAGTAAATATGATGACATAACCCAAGGTTTAGTAGCTCATTTGATAGAAGATCACAAAATTTATGAAGAGTTATTGAAATATTTAAATTTTAGTTTAATTCTTAAAAATTTTGTAAATTTATATTATGATTTCTCAAAAAAATTATAACCTTAGAAATTAATAGCTTGGAAAATTAAAAAATTGTCTTCCCATAAAATAGGAAGAACCCATAAGGATAAATGGAATGCTAAATTAAATGTTATATCTAAAATATTTTGGAGTGAAAATAATTTAGAATTTAGGGTATTTGTTACTACATTGAACCATTTGTTTAAATTTGGAATAAATTATGTTGTAGAGGGACGAATTAAAAATTTACTTGAAGGAGACATGGTCTAATTTAAAGGATTGTATGATACTACTTTTTTTATAAATATAAATAGAGTATTCATTCCTCCTTGTAAAGGATGCTCCCTATTATAAGGATCTATTATAAAATTTCCTACTATGAAATTGGTCAAAGTATATGGTTTTCCTATCGATGTTAGATTCAAATAATTTCAATAATAGGTAGAGGTAAAAATGTGGGATGCATTAGAATACTAAAAATTATATTCAATAAATCTATCTTATTTTTATGAAACTAATAATAATCAATCTAAAAAAATTAATTATTAGACCCTATAATTATAAAATATGTTAAAATTACAATACCACTCCATCTAATTCATCAAAGTAAAAGCTAATGAGGATACATAATGGTATTTTTATAGGTTGAAGTGGAGGATGTGGAAGATCATTGTTTTAAATTTTAATATTTCTTCAATTAAAATTCCATGGCATAAAACTAGAGCCTTGGTTGAATATATCATAAGCCATTTGTGTTTGACACATTCAAAACAAGCACCATCATTAATGTAAGAGAGGAATATATGGAAATATATAAAATAAAATTCTATGGGACATGTCTTTTAAATAGCACAGTGTAGAGATTATGGATACCCAAGTAGGCCCTACTATATTAATACAAATAATTGGATAAATGATGATAGGAATGTAGTAAGTAGTAACAGTGGGAAATAAAAACAAAGGTTAAATATGGCTACAATAGTTTCTTAAATATCAATAATCATAGAGATAATTTCATTTTTTATTCACATTTAACACATTTTTTAGGACAAGATGGAATAAAATTTCCTCAATTTTTTTACCTCCATTATATACCCGCTCTCTAATCCAAAACAAGTTTAACGTTTAGCTTACATTGATTAAACTTCCTTCAATGTTGTAGTCAAACTTTAGTAGGATATAAATCATAATATTTTGATGTGTATATATAAAAAATCAAATTCTTCACCAAGTGTGATAAGTGTACAGATAAAAACAAAAGACTATATCCATGATATGCCAAAAATAAATCTCAAAACTTGAAGAGGAATAGACATGGTTTAATAAATGCATTCAAATCTATTGTACCCATTAATATTTCCATATATTAAAATTAGAGTAATATACTCAAGGATTTGTTAGAGTTGTCCATGATAAATTTCAAAATATTAAAATTTTCATACCAAAGATGAGTATAAAGTCAATAATTAATGTTATAAACCTTCTAGTTAATTTGATTTATATGCTCACATATAGACACAAGACTGAGGATTTTATCCACTTTGGCCTACCATTTATTGAACATGGATAAAACTTCACAATCACATGATTGTATTTAAGTATTATGAATCTCAATGAACCTATAACTAATGAGATTTTGGATTTATTATATAGTATTGGATCATCCAAACCAAAATTTCAAGATGTGTTATTATAAAATGAATTTTATGAAAAATGCAAAGGGTACAAGGAAAAATATGTCCATTCTAAATTTGTTAATGTTGGTCATATAAGTAATTTATTCATGAAACAAACATTTCCCCTCAAATTTATAATTATAAAATGTTTCAAATAATAACATTAATCATATTTTTTTTCCATCCATGTTGATAGTAAGGAAGGTATTCAACATTATTTATGTAATCTTTCTTCAAGTGTGTCACACTTATTAGGATATATATGGGAATTTTGGAATAATATTATCATAATTATGTACATTAGAAACATTGTATTATCCACATATGATGGACATATATATATCATGACAAGGGGGGTCAAGTAGATTCAATCCTTACATTATTGAGAAAATGTATGACTTCAAGGAATTTTTGGAGCCACACTTGTTGGATGGAAACCATTTGATAATGGATATTATAAACCTAATATTTTTAGGTTCTATGTCATATAAAACATACCAATGATGTAATATAAAGTAAAAATAAAAGATTTGTAATTGTCTTGTCCAATCCCAATACATCATACAATGGATAATGGTAAACCAAAATTTCTTGTAGGTCGTCTTCCACTAGCATTCTTCGAAAAAGTCAAAGAGATAATATATTTTAAAATATAATAAAATAATATACATTGGAAAAAATTGAAACATATGAAAGTAGATAATATTATATTCTAAACATAATTTTTATGAAAAAGTTTTGTGTGCTTTGGATAGATTCATTTTTGAATTGTAGTGCCATTTTTGATGATTTTTAATCAAAAACCAATCTAAGACATGGATATATATGAGAAAATAAAGGTGTATAAAAAAACATAGGGAATAGTAATTTAATAAAAATACCTCAATTAATAATGTTTTTCATATTGGGCCTATTAATGGAAGACCTAAATAAGAATTCAATCTATTTATGGATGTGTATACCATATGGATGTTCCTAGTATGAATAGATGATAAAAATTAAAATATATGGTTGGGAAGGGTGGATAGGGATATTTAACTTAAGTAAAAAACTTAGAATGTGGCTAAACATTCCTTGGTTTAATATAATAGACCTAAAGGGAGAGTAAAAGATGCATAGTTATATGATAGATATTTAAGTCCTAGTAAGGTAAAATATGATAAATTAAAAAAATTATTGAGGTGAATAATGTCACTTAATCATGAAAACATAGACACAAAAATATAAACTATAAAGGAGTACAAACTAAATTACATTAAAATGACATAAGTCTATTAAGTCATACCTTACACTACTTTAATAGGTTAATGAAGGATAAGATAAAACTATTGAACATTATAATATGTGATATGATATTGGCTTGAGATGTGGGTTTTTTCAAACTTATATTCTATATCATGATCTAATAATACCATAAAGTTGTAGTCTTATTTAATATGAATGAAACATTAATATTTTATTCAATTACCTATCATATTTATGGAAGTATAAAACATTAATAATGTAGTATTATTTAATATGAGTGGAAGATATATATATATATATATATATATATATATATATATATATATATATATATATATATTTCAAAAAAATATTTTTCATAATTTTTGAATTAGGAATATAACTTTTATGAAATGTTTTTAAAACTAAAATTAACTTTATTAAAGTTGTGTTTAAGGGAGATGCATTGATATAACTACACCCTAAATTTTGGCATTGACACTACCACCTTGATGTCATGTAATAAAGTTAAAATTAATTCACTTCAAATTTTAGCATTTTTTGAGGTTATACTTTTGATTTGGCATGTTAAAATAGAAGGAAATTCACATTTTTTATTTAATTAATATTTTAAATTTTAAATTCACTAAAAATGTATTGTCTAATAATTTTACATGGTGTAAATATGTTTTGCATTGGTGCACTAATATTTTTGAATATTACATGTCATGATGTGAGTGGTTAGAATAACCTAAATTATTGACAACTATTTTGATAATACTATAATAAAGTTTGGGTGGTATTATGACAACTATGAGGAATTATGTGATCAAGACCAATTTTAAAAATAGGATCATGTTCAACTACTATCACACTTCACATATATATGAATGAAAATTGTGGAAAAATAATTAGGATATAATTGAAATATAAGTTTTCACTAGTTGAAATAGAATAATAAAATATTTCAATCCAATATCACATTAGTAAAAACCAGTAATAGTAATATTAAAATCCAATATCATACTAGTAAAAAATAAATAATAGTAATATCAAAATATAAATTTAACATTTATAACCAAAAAAAGGTGATAATATAAGTCTAGATTTTTTAGGCATATGCCAAGTTTTAATGACATAATGGTTACAAGTTTTGGCCAATAGTTTGGTAGCCACATAAGTGTTAATATTAAACTAATATTTTTTAAATATTCCCAAAGGCTTTAATATGCAAATAAATATTAGTATATCCATCATAGGTGATGGTATATTAATTCATTCAATATCTAGAGATGTAATATGAGGAGTCTAGTTTTAATTCTAGATATGCTTAATGACTTTATTGTAAATGAGAGGTTGTGGGATTGTGTTCTTGAGAAAATCCTTTTAGGGGTTAGGGTTTCATTGAGTTTTCATTCCCTAGTGAAGTTTTTGAGTCATATTAGACATTTTCAAGTGATTATTTTACATTTTTATTAGGTAATTAGAGCTATATGTTGCATATTAACTATTTTTCTAAGACCTTCAACATTAATTAGTTTGGACTAGCTTATGTGTTTTCAATGATAGATATGGTCGATTCATGTGTTTACTCAAGTGAGAAGATTAGGTAACATAATATGTTATATTTTTGTTAATTCTTAAGCTTATAACACTAAAGGTACTACCTATCATAATTTTACTAAGTTATACATGGTGGATGAGGAAGCATTGGAGGAAGTCTTGGATTGACTTTCCCAAGAGCTTATGCAAGAACCAAACCTAGAAGGAGTCTCAAGGAAATTAGAGAAAATAAGAGTGTGGATTGATTCTTTGGATTTTCTTATATGTTTGGTATGACATTATAAAAATAATTGAATTTTAATAGTGTATGATTATAGTCTTGTGATTCATCCGTAGAATCAAATTCCTCATTAGGTGACATTATATCCCTAAATCTTATGTTGACATTCAAGTTAATGTATATAATTATTTTTATATTGGTAATGACCATATTGAAATAATTGTAAGGATGTTCTTGGGAGGTAAATTTTTTTAAGAAAATATATTTTGATAATTATTGTTAGTGTGTTTCATTGACATGGAATTATGAATTTTAAATCAAACTCTTAAACTATGCAAAACTCTTGGTCAAATTCATATTGAGTGATAAGAAAATATTTTGAAATTATGGGATGACAACCTTTAAGGATGTTAAAGAAAAATAATTTATAAAATAAGTAATTTTTTAAAATTATAAAAGCTAATAAACAATTAGAAAGGATTTTATGAAAAAAAAGATGTTTGACAAACTGAAAATGCTAAGAAGATATGAAAATAAAATTTTAAAATGACCCAACCTAATGTGGGATAAGATTCATGTTATATTAACCAAAGTATATGTAGGTTAAATATGATAAAAAATATGAATATTATTTAAAGTATAAAATATATAATTCCATACTAGATCTAATATACAAATAAGTATTCATTTCCATAAATAGGTAGAAGGTTATAGATAAGGGTTGTGTATAATGAGGGTATAAAGGATATAATTAGGATATTTGTGGATGTAACTACTAAATAAATAAAACCATATATCCAAAATGTATAAGGGATAAGATAAAAGAGAAATTACATTAGGTAGTAATCAAGAGTTGTATAATCTATAAGGTTGTAATCAATAGGTATCTCAACTAAGGTGTTTTAAAAAAGAGGTGTAAATAAACTAAAAGATCCTATAAATATAATGTATAAAAATAATCATACACTCATTTGAGAATGAATGATAATAACATACAAATATAGAACATGAACATTCATATATATCCAAAAAATGTAATAAATAAAAAAGTATCAAGATAGTAATATTTACCTTTGATTTTTTAGATCAAAAATAACCCCCTTGGCTTAAGTGGAAGTTTTTTATAAGTGTTTTAGATGAATCTCAATATAAATATAATAATACCTAAATATTCTTATTTTGGGACTCAAAATACTAGGTCTACTTCCATGTCAAATTATCCTATCAAATAATCAAAGACCTTGTGTTAACTATCCTTACTCAAGTGTAAGATCATAATCCCTAATTCATATTATTATTATTAAGGTGGGTTTTCATTTTAGAGCATAGTAGATTAGATGTCCTTATAAATAAATATCAAAACTAATAAAAATTAATTTAAACTTAAGTCATTGTTATCCACATACACACAGGCATACTGATAAAATAAACTATGCATTTAACCTTGGTAATGACATTCGATTAGAAGGACAACACTATAAGCCATCTTTAGCTAGGAAAAATACATCAACTAGAAACATGTAAATGTGAATAAGATGAGGGAAAATGAAAAATGGGAACAAGTAGAGGGGGAAATAACCAAATGATTATGGATGAATGCATATATTATAATGATAATTGGATAAATATCTTAAAAAAATTAATATCCAACCCATCTATTTATTATCTCATTTTGGTTATCTTACTGTATGTTCCCTTCTTCAATCATTATTATATTTTTATATCTATATTATCCTATATGTGTTTCACCTTTATATTTTATTTGATCCCTTCACCAATATTCTCACTTTTCATTATGACTCATCCACTTCAGGCAGTTATTATCCCTACCATCTAGTCTTTCATTTCTAGGGTTTTGAAAAAATTTAGGGTTCCCATATATGTGGATAAAAATAAACGTCCTTTTCACATGTTGATGTAGAAGCATCACTACCTAATGTACACATTGGTATAATTTTAATGTTTATATTATTTTTGAAAGATGTTCTAGTCATTTTGAGTATGCAGGAGTCCTTACTAGTTGAATATACTTCATCAAATTTAAATTTTGGACCTTTAGGCATTTTCTTGGCTAAAAGGTTAATTCAAATATTTGAAAAGATTTGTATTGGTTTTCAAGTGTTTTGATGTGGTAAATGGTCAATATAATATAACCTTGTGTATTAGGAGTCTTCAAATATTTTTAAGGTTATTTTATACTTACTATGTGATTAAGATGGTTTAAAGACTCCCCTCTCAATGTATAAGGAGTAAATATGTAGTTATATTAGTTTTTTATTATAAAAAGGAAATTATAATTGTTAAAATAAGAATGAATCAATGAAATAGAAAGTTGGTATGGGGCTTTATTATAAGGTTGAATGGTAAATAAACCCATAAAATAATTATAAATAATAAATATATATTTGGTTTGAAATAAGTATTTATTGCAAACCTCTATAAACTCTATTAATATATTATGGATAATATGCAAAAGAGATGACTTGATGTGAATGTGTTTTTTGTTGACATTATAAAGGGAAGAATGAGATTGATATTTTTTCTATGTATGATTGACGAATAAATAAATTTTTTTTGAAAAGAGACTTCAAGAAGATAGATACATGAAAATAATCTATGTTCTTGAAGGAAATAACACAAACCCTATTTTATGCATGCTAATTAGTCTACAGACTGTATTTAGTTAGAAAAAAGATCAAAATACATTTGATTATTATTTCATATGATATTAAATTTTTTATTTAGTATATTTGAGTTTATATTGTGTAATATATAACAAGGAAGAGGTTTAGTATTATGATGTTTTTATAACAAACCCCTGTTTCCTGGACTAATCACAATCACTAAAACTAAGTTCTTATTTAAATTAATGAAGGGACATTGATACAAAAATTTCATTGTGTTTGAAATGAATCTAAATATT
The DNA here is from genome assembly GCA_037957365.1 of Torreya grandis. Lineage (NCBI taxonomy): Eukaryota > Viridiplantae > Streptophyta > Pinopsida > Cupressales > Taxaceae > Torreya > Torreya grandis. The sequence goes on along the minus strand of JARHVA010005120.1, from coordinate 137,283 downwards.
TTTGTTTTTTTGGAAGGTTTAAACTTGAAGTAAGGAAATAATAATATCGGTGATCTTGAAAATGGACATGAAAACCCTATTTCTTGTAGCATAATCTAAATAAGAAGACTGTATATTTAATATAAGGTAATATCAATAAGGTTTAGGTCAATTTAAAAGTGTTTGGATGGTTTTTTTAATTAATTTCAATGTATTTTTAAGTTTCTTTTATTATTTTGTTGTGTTTTTATGAGCATTGATTAGAATAAACCTATAAACTAAGTCTTCATACTCAATTAGATGTATTTTAAGTTTGAAATCTGAGATAATAGATTTAACTTGGGAATATAATGATTTTAAGATGTGATCTAGGGTAATATACAACTTAGGAACATATCATATACTTTTGAAACTTTTTAAAACGTTTCCAATTGATTTTTAAATGCTTTTGGTTGAGACAGAGTTAAGAAAACCCTAAACTAGGGTTTAGAGAATATAGAGAGATTACACCATCCATTTCAAGTAAAAATTTGTGAAAATATTAAATTCAATGTTATTTAATATATTTTAAGTTTTTATTTTTGTGTACATATATATGTATATGGATATTTAATACTATATGCAAAAAGAACCCTAGGTAACTTAATAGGGTAAATAGAGGCTTATATTTAGTTGGAAAATAGATCAAATAAGAGAGTTATGAGGTGATAATTCATGGAAAATTAAGGAAACATAAAGGTAATCATAAATTGTTATTGGGTTTGTGATATTCATCATACAATTATATAGTATAAGGATTTCTTTAAAAAAATACGGCTACTTGAACTTGGTGGCAATAAGGCAGAGTTGAGTATAAAGTGGATAAATGTTAGAATGTTGTGTATAATGGATAAAGAGGATTATTGAGACCATGAATACAATTTAAAAGGTGTTAATAACCTTAGATTAATCATGTGATTAGAATAACATTTCATGAAGATGAAATCAATGAGTTTTTGATAAAGAAGTGAACGATTGTACAATTACAAGAGTGAGAAAGTTTGGTATAGGCTCTGCATCATTTCTGCAACACATGTCATATGGATGTGGGTTACATTAGAAAATGGTTAAAAATTGGTTTGAAATATTGAGTATGGTTTTTGTGTAAACCCTTGAATTTTAGGATAAATAATATTTTTGAGGATTAGAGTTAGGATTAATGTGTTATTTTCTTGTTTGAACAAGATATAGGTTTTGGGTGAGGACTTGTATGCAAAAGTCATTAAGGACATTGTTTCTCTCCCATAAGGTTTAGTTATCCACCTCCCATATGTTGAATCAAGGAAGCTTTGGAAGGATGTACTCAAATCTCTCATTTAGATAGTGGTTTTCTGCATCCTCCTTTATTAGATAGATGAATACTTTTAGATGACATTTGACATCTTGTTATATGTGCTCTTAACATTGAATCGTAATCAAATAACACATATTTTTTCTCTTATCATGTCTTCTTATCATTAAGTTATAATCAACTAACACATACTTATTTTATTATATATATTCTCTTTTTATTAATTGGTAATCGATTGGAACAACTTTTTATCTTGTTACATGTGTTATTACATTTGAGTGGTAATAACTTGGAATATAATTTTTATCTTATCATATTTGTTCTTACCATTAAATTTTAATCAACAATAAAAAACTTATTACCTTATACACTTGGTAATATTCCATGTGTACTCATACACTAAAAACAAAGATTTATTAAATAAATTATGGTTACAATTTACATTGGAGTATGAATTACCTTATGGTTTTGTTGGTTATTTTTCATTATTATTGGGTTTTGTGCATATCTTTATGTCATTAAGAACTATTATTTTTTAGAAACCATTAGCTATTAAAATTTCGAAGTTATGACAATAATAACTTTGAATGTTGTAGTGCCTTCATTAGACCTATATTCCCACCTTACCAGTCACTTACATGAGGAAATATAAATAATTAGATAAGGATGAAATTCCACATTTTTACATTTCATGTTATTTATGTTTTCACTATTTTACATAGTGTGTTAGACTATCTTTATTTATATTAAAGGGATAATGTGTTGATGATTGATATTAGCTCTTATAAAATTTGTTTACATGTGTGTGGATATTTAACCTAACATAATTATGATGATATTTTATGGTATGTGGGTATCATATGACTTTTATTATGTAATTTTGATACAATTTTTGAGTCACATAGTGTTTGTATATAATTATTTGATTCATGACTTTATTTTTTTAGTGCTTGGTCACCTTAATGCCTCAAATAGTTTAGATAGTGTATTTATATCATTTTAATGTACAAGGATGATTTGAAATTTTGTATTTTAGATTTATTGAGTTAATGTATTAATACTATTGATATTAATTTGTACGCTTATATAAATTCTTTGTGTGAGTATATGTATATCATGTGGTTGATATCAATTCTATTTAGACTATCATAGGCATATATTATTTTTATATGCTCCCTAAATGTAAATGAATATAATTTATCTAAGAATTGGATCTTGGAATGCATTGGTCATGGAAGTTATCAAACATATATGTGTAAATTTATTTCTTAACACCTTGTATATTTTATTACATAGTTTGGATCTAGTTGCATAGTTATGATTTTTTATTTATTTTTAGTTTATAGAACTACTCATTATCCTTTATCCATACCAAAGAGACATTGATAAAATTTCAAGGAATAAAGTGGTAAGGAAAATTCAATCATGGTAGGAAAACATTAAAAACTATAATTGGAAAAGTAACCTAATTTTAGAGTGGTTTGAAAAGAACGTTTGAGTTTTATTTAAAATCTTTTAACTAAATATTAATCCTAAGAGTATTTTTAAGAGGTTTATATGAGTTTTTTAAAAACCAATAAATTAATTATTGAACTTGTTAAATAATTATTATTAGAGTGTAAGATCACCTTTAGTACCCATGTGTCCATGTAAGAGATGGATATGAACTTATAGATGAAATAGTAAAATAAGATAATTTTTTAAGAGAAGTAATGAAATTAAAAGAGACATATTTAAAATTAATATTAGCCAAGGATTTTTGATATTCCATATAATTAAATATAAATTCATCCTTTTTAACACTTTTTTCATTATTCAATATTGTGTTTTTAGAGCTAGAGCTTAGATAAGGATAAGATATTAGGATTTAGGATTAATCCTTGTTGAAATTCTTATGTCATGATTTTTATACCATTACCAAAGTTGAGGATCCAATATAGGGAGACCAATAAAAAAAATATTAGTAGGAATCTTCAGTAGAATATAAGTTTACTAATAATCGCCATGAATAAATTTTATGAATGTAAATACTAACTAAATAAAAACACATAATACTTACCTTTGTGATACATCATATATAAATAGAGTCATCTTGAAACACAAATATTTTTACCTAAGCTGTTTATAATTTATGTTAACATTTGGTGGAGTTGAACATAATTTAGTTATCTAATTTTAGGAGGTAATTATCCATTATATTTATGGAATTCAATGCTAGAAAAAATTCAAGAGTGGTGGGATAAATTACTAAAAAAATAAGTTAAAGACAAAAATAATTAGTGACTTATTTCATGCGATAAAATCATAATATTTTAGACCAAAAAATCAATAATTTTGGGTAATATTTATGTATATATCATGAACTTAGATCTTACTGTAAAAAAAAAAAAAGCACAGAGGGATGTATACTTCATATTATTAAAAATTTAAGTGTATATCTAAGAAGTTTTAGGTATTTGTGAAAATTGAGACACATTGGACTTTAATGATTTATTATTTTTTTGAGACCACACTTCATTCCTTTTTATTAGTTTGGGCCATCCAAGGAAAGATAATATTTTATGTTAAGAAATCTAAATTTGTGGAGGGGGAATGATAAATATTTTTGAAAATGTTATCATTCATAATCTAAAATATATTTGTAGATAATTTTTTCTTCAAATAAATAAAACATTTAATTTTAGGGATAGGAACCTAAGGAATGGTATGCAAGAAGAAGGGGAATCCTAAAAATATGTGACTTATAATATTTTGTTTAAACAATTAGGGTAGGTTAACTATTATGTCAGGGTAAAGGATGATAAGTATTAGATTAAATGTAGGCTAATTAATAGATAAAATAGGATAAAATTAAGTAAATATGACTAAGATGTTGTAACAAATAAAGTAATAAATGAGGAGATAAGGAAATAGATAGAGGAAGAGAAACTTATATTAGAAGATAAGAAATAGATATATAGGAAAGAGAGAAAATATGTAATACTATAGATAAATAGGACCATATAATATACTAATACAACTTCTAATAGTGAATATCATTATGTTTAAATAAGATAAATTAAAAAAGATAAATAAGATAAAATAAATACTATAATTTATATTTAAAAAAATCATGAATTATATGTGAAAAGGAAGTTTATATCTATAAACATGTATGGGAACCCTAGAACTTTTCAAAACCCTATGAATGAAATACTAGATGATGGGGATAAGAACTACCTGAAGTGGATGAGGCATAATTAATAGTGAGAATATAGATGAAGGGATCAGATAAAATATAAATGGAAAATGCATATAAGATAGCATAGAAATTATATTGGATAGATATAAAAATAATAATAATGAATGAACAAGGAAACATAAGGGAGGATAACCAAATTGAGACAATACATAAATATGTAGTGGAAAACAAACCAATTTAGGAAGAGCTGCTAAATTAAGAAAATATAGTGGAATAGAGGGTGGAATCCATGGTAATGTATAAGATATGGGAGAGAGAGATAAATAATAAATTGGTTTAGAATAATAATTATTAGTTAGTGACAAACTAATGGAATAAAATAATGTAAAGATGGAAGATCAAGAAGAATAAATAAGAAGTAATGTCCCACTTTAAAACCCCAATCAAAAGAGACACTAGGAATAAATTAACCCTTTAGACTATTATGTTGTTTGAAATTAGACAAGAATACCCATTCAAAAAGAAAGAGGAAATATTATAGAAGAATAAGTATAGAATAGTTATCATAGTTTTAGTGAATAAATCGATACCAAAATATATTTTTTATCCAACCAATTATATATATTACGGAAAAAAATTCAAGGAGAAGTAAAAAGACACAAATTAATAAGCATAACATTAGTAATATTAAATAGATAATAATAATAGATAAATTTGATCAGTACTTCATGAACAATAACTTAAACTAATTGGAATAATAATAGTTTGAGTACACAATCCAATAATTATAAAATGGCATAAAATATGATGAGATTTCTTGTGTTAGGAAAGGATTAAAAGGATGTAGAAGAATATTTATTTGCATTAGACTCATATTGTAAAATTTATAACATTACAAGAAAGAAAGTGATGTTATCTAAATTTCCTAGAACATTAAGAGTTGCCTCACTGAAATGGTATGTTAAAATAAATGCATGACATAAGAATTCATATGAACACATATATAAATTATTAAAACAAAATTTTCATTACCAAAATATTCGTATAAAAAGTGTCCATAAAATTTATAAACTTATACAAAAAGAAAAAGAGATAGTAGAATATTATGATCAATGATTCAAAGAAATAATTCAAAAATTAGAGGAAATCTTAAATGGGAAAAAGAGAATGTAATGGTTTATCTCAAGATTAATACCATAATTAAGAGATACTATGAATAGGAAAAATTTTAACACATTTATAGAAACCTTGGATATGGCATAAATATTATAAGTGAAATTCTTGAGAAGAGAAAGAAATTCTTCATTGAAAAATATGGTGCATTTACTTTTGTATATAATGACACTCATGAATAGAATGCCCACATCAAGAAATGTCATAATGAGCAACAATTATTATATCATCATAGACACGGTTTGGTATGTCACCGCCATTCCAAAAATATATATGGGGATATAATATATTATGTAATATGTCAAATGTATGGTAATCATCTCTATTATAGGCATGTCTCCATAAAAAAAAATTGATGTATTGTACCACATGTGCCTCATTTAATAACTACAATCATACCTACTTATATTATGATGTAATAGAAGACATAAGTGAGATGAAAATAATACAAGATATAAAAATTCAACAAATGACACCTTTATTTATAATAATGGTTAACCAAAACATACTTCACTTTGAAAAATAGTATGACATCTACCTAACAATGTCAAAATTTACACAAAAAACCACATAATCAATGCTACAATAACACATTAGGTGGTTATATAGGAGGGGAAAATGGAGGGAATTGTGTAAAAATAAGAAGCCATCAACGTGAAATAATATATAATCAATGGTATCCCTAAGATTATAACCAAGATATACCTCTTCATACCTTCTATAAGTGTGGGAGACTCAAACATATAGCAAGGAATTCAATGGTTGATCCAAATGTAGATTATGGGTTCTACCATAAGAAATGGACTTGTGACTCATTTTTATGCCCTAAAGTGGAATAATTTTATAAAAATGGAGGTATAAAATTCAAATATTTAGCAATTTATCCACCACAAAATGTATTGAATAATTTTCATTAGGTACTAAAGTCCTAGGATACTAAAGTAAGATTCAACACATTAATAAATGGAAAATAACATGTTAAAATTAAAGAGGAAAGATAATGTTCCAAAATGAACATATATTTTAGATAAAAAAATTGAAAGTTTTTTGATAGTGAAGGAACATAGGGAGAGGCCTAAAAATAAACATGAGTAATAATCATCTAACACCTAAAATCATGGCTTGTGGTAACCATTCAAAGTAGAGTCAATACTATGAAAGGAAATGAAAAAAACAACTAAGTTAGAGGAGGAATCATAAGAGGATATTGAATAATATTACCCCAACACATGTGATTAGGAGAGGATATTATAAAAAATTATGAAAATTGTCTAAGACAAACATGGTAAAGACAATACCAAGATGACTTAATTTAAAGAAGTGAAAATTGAGAACTTGAAATATATTCTAAAACTAGTAAATATCCAAGGACTATTGGAAAAAATAACACAATTTTGTAAGTATTGGAACAAATGAGAGAAAGAGCATTGGGTAAAAAGGGTAGAAAAAAAATTATTCCAAATCAAGAGGAATTGGGAAAAGATGGAAATCCTCTTAGATGTTAAAATTTATGTAAATGAATTAAACAATACCTTACTAGACTTAGGGGTGGACACAAACATCCTTCCCCGTAATACTTGGTAAGTGTTATGAAACTTGTAGTTTCATGTGGAAAAATATAATATTTCTATGGCTAATGGGATACCAAGCTAACCTCTAGGAAAACTTCATAAAGTATAGATTAACTTTATGGGTATAAATCAAAGGTTGATTTTAAAGTCATTAATATGTATGACATGAGATATTATACATTGTTAAATTTATAATGGTTCATTTATATTAATGGCACATTATAATTCAAATTTAAAATGATGAAGATTATGATATAAATAAATAAGGAGAAATATCACTAGAAACTGAAGATGTAGAAATAACCTCTCAAGAAGACATTAAATCCTCACTATATGGAGAGCCAAAAATGAGAGTGATAAAATTTTGAAACATGAATAAATTATGAAACAATCAATAGTATCTTATCATAGATATAAAAATGATACTAAAGATATGGAAAGTAAACCATATTTAGACATGTAATTTACATGTTAAACTAAAAAAAATAGTATAATATGATATGTAGAAGAGTATCTAGAATAAATGACAAGGGTATTTCACTTATAAATATAATAATAAAGGATATATATGATAAAATTATTATTACTACCATAAGGTGGAGTAATACTCATAAATCCATAATCTCAAACTATAAGTTCTCTAGTATTTTATTGAAAATAAAGTTCACTAAGGAATAAGGATAATTTAAATAAATACCACAATATATAGACATATATACACCCAATATAAATATTTTAAAATACAAAAAAGTTATGTGCTAAAAAAGGTGAAACTAACAAAAGACTTTTGTCACAATTATTTTGTTATACCCTCAAAACATATCCAAGGACATGATATATGCACCAATAAATGTGTAAAGGGACTTGAAACTAGGAGGAAATAAAAACATACTTTTTTTTAACATTAAATTATTTATATCCTAATACAAGAGTATGTCAACCCTAGGAGAGAGTAAAAACATTCCTATTGATGTGGAATGATAGCACAAAACATCAATATAGTATAATAACAATAGAAACTCAATAATGGAACATATATATGACTTGGAACCAATTAGGATCATTTAAAGGAACAAAATATAAAAATACTAAATAATAAATTGAAGACAAAGAATAATGGAGGAAATTATTTAAAGAATAACTAAGTGACAAAAAGGGAAAACTAGAGAACATAAAAACAAAAACTAAAGAGGGAATGTGATAATTAAATAAAACTTCAAAACAAAAAACACAATATTTTTATAAACCCTTGAAAATTAGAGAATTAAATATAGAAAAATAAGGAAATCCTAAAATAGATAATATATAAGATTATTGGATTAAGGAGGAATTAGAAAATATGACTGAGTTGTTAAGAGAGTACAAAGAGTTTTTACTAAAAAGTTTTATATAACTAAAATGAATTAAGGAAGAGGTTATAATGATGAAAATAAAAGTGAAAGAAGACATAAAACCATTATGGAAGAGACCTTACCATCTCAACCCAAATGTTAAATTTCAAGATAATATTTAATTAAACAAATAATTGATTAGTGATATCATTACACTAGTAGAAGATACGAAATGGATAAATCTGATGGTAATTAAAAACAAAGAAATAAATAAGACATGTTTGCATGATCCATTCCAATCACCTTTCACCAAATAAATCCTAGATAGTTTGGTGGGTATATAAGCTTATTCATTTAAAAATTGATTCTCTAGATATCACTAAGAAAATATAACATTGAAAGACTTCCTAAAACCATGTTTTTGATAGAACTGGTGTTATTTATGTATATAATAATGGAATTTTATTTGAACAATGCACTAATAATATTAAATTTCTTTATGGTATTTATTCATGAATACTTAAGAGGTATATTTAAATTATTGGATGGAATATGGATTATTGAAAGATCATTTCCATGCATTAAGTTTGATGTTTTAATAGTGTAGATCATTTAACATATCTTTAAACTTACATATATGTGTATTTTCAAATCCATTTGGATTACTATTATGACACATATTTTTTATGGAGGTAATCATGTTAGATCCATTTAAAACATTAATTAACATACATATGACACCCTCTAAGACATATAAAGAGGTAAGGATAATATTAGGATACATAGGACATTATTGTAGTCTCATTTAGAACTATACAATAATTAGTGCCCCTATATAATAATTATTGAAGAGAAATAATAACTAATAAATAACATTGACACCATAGTAGTTGGAATTATCTGATAAATTGAAAAATAAGATAGTTAATGCACTGATATTAGTTTTTATAGATCAAATGGTACCATTCTATGTACATGTTGATGCATCAAGAATATCTATAGGGGTAGTAATAATGTATCCACATGGTAATATTGATCACCCTATTTCATTCTCAAGATAAATTTTATAAAATGAATAAAAAATTACTCAATGATAGAAATGGATCCATTATCAATGGTGTATGTAATGTATATATTTTTACATTATCTACTTGATGCATCATTCATAATCTTCAAAAACTATAAACCATTGAAATATTTAATAAGTATACCTATAATTTAATGGAGGACAAGTCTTTGGTTGATGTTCCTCCAAGAGTTTTATTTTAAATTATAGTAAAATCCAACTAGATAAATAATAGACTAGAATATTTCTCAAGATTTACCATTAGAGAATATGTTGGGCTAATCAAAGATGAGTTCCCTAGAGCTCATCTATTTTAAATTGATGTAATTCCAAATGATATGGAAAATTTGATAAATTCATAGTAACTGGGGAATCTCTAAAAGGATGCATAAAAATAAAATGTAAAACATTACTAAGACAAACTTTTCCATTTGCACTTGCATAGGTAACCCTATACAAGAACAAAAAAGATGGGGTTTTATGTAGAGTAACATTGACACATGAGATAGACGTCATCATTAGGTAGAAACTTAATGTAATAAAAGGAGGACATAATTAAGGAGAAGGAAAAACCAAGAAAATAATGTTAGATATCCTATGGTAGCCAAATATGTTTGAAAATGCATACATATATGCATTAAATTTTGATATATTCTAAATCACTTTGCCTAGTATTAACACTATACCCATTTGATAAATTTGTCATTGAATTTACTAGACTAACTAAATTGATAACATGGATAAGTAATGCATTATTCATATTAACATGCACATACTATTAAAAAATATGGGTATAATCACTTCCTATAGAGGAATGTACATCAAAAACTACCACCAAATTTTTATATGAGAACATCATTACTCAATTTGAATTCCAACTTAGTATTTCAATTTGTTGATACCCAAAACTCTCTCTTTATGTCTAACAACTTCTATGTGAATATTTATAGTCATGGGACTGAGTGTGGTCTGTAGAGCTACCTTCGAGATTTTAGAAGTCGACTCTTCATTATAATTTGAGGGAAAAAAGGGATAGAATAAAAGAGACTAATAACATGAAAATCAAATCTAGTCTAATGTAATACACTAAGAGGTTTGAAATTTTTATCAATAATTTCACAAAATAACATAAACCTTTAACACTATAAACCATAAAGGAGCCTAAAGCATGAATTAAGATATATAATGGAAGAAAAGATATACACTATAGAAGAAGAATATAGATAATAGATAAAGACAATTTTCCATCCAAATTAAAATAGAGCATCGTATCTTCTTCATTGATAGATGGGGAACATAATATAGAAGGCCAAAATGGGAACATACAAAGAATTCACTAAAATCTATGAGGTGGACCTAATAAAGATGTATAATAGGAAAATGTTAGCTACTACTATCCTAGTGTATTATAATGGTTATAAAAAATGAGAATGTGAAATAATAAATGGTCTCCCCCTACTAAAATGAAAGAGTTATGAATAAATAGACCAAGAAAATGTCTAGAGAAGAGACACCTAGATATTCCTTCTTTTACCCATAATGGCACCATTAAAATTAAAAGGAAGTCTCAAGCTCATGAGTACAGTTGGCCTCTGGATCATGGATGTGGTGTAACTGCATCATTATGTTATGTCCACTATGCTTAGGAGAAATGGGGTGGCACCATGTGTATTCTTTAGGAAACATCTTGCCTATGCTATACTGAATGGCTTTGGTTCTCTCAATAATCAAAATCTCTACTCAGATAGGGAGCTCACACTATCATCCAATGGCACTCCTTTGTACACTATCAAACCAACACTACTCTTGGGAGACCATAGAGGAAACACACATCTAATTGGTGATTCTTTAAAGAGGTTGAGGCCTTCATTAGTAAGGTTGAGCATGAGGGTACCATGTGTTGAATAGACACTCCTTTGAATAAAAATAGGCATTCTTCTGCTCAAAATGAGCATGATAGTGCCATGTGTCAAATAATGCATCACCGTTTTATAAAAAATTTAGTGGGGCCTATTTTTATTTTTGTTAGCTAATGTGTTGTTTAGAGGCCTGACTCAAAATGAAAAAGCTTTAGAGAGCACAGGGGTACCACATGTTGATATCATGCTCTACCTGAGCAAAAATAAAGTCTTCTTGAGTTGGATGAGCATCATGCTATCAAGTGTCAAAAGTGGATGAAGGATAAGACTTAGGAAATTTTTAGAAAAGGGGCCTAAAGAAAGAAGACCCAAAAGGGATCCACTAGAAGGTTCTAAAGAATTGCATATCTACTTAGTGAGCCCAAAAAAGAGATAGATTTCTCAACATCAAATGTTGATTATTGATCCATAGTTCCTCATTACTCATAGGGGAATCTACATATGGATAGGAAAACCTAAAATATCTAACATTTAGACCAATCAAAACAAAATTACAAAAAAAGGGGAGAAAGGTGAAAAAACCTATAAAATTTGAAGGGCTTCTTGCAGGGGTGCCCATTCTTCCTCCTTTAGCTAGGTCTTCTTGTTGAGAGCCTCATAGGATCTATCTAAATCAATTATCTCCTTGAAGGAGATATTTTTCAATCCTTTAACCACTACCAGCATCTATAATTCTAACCAAGTGAGTAGATGCAAAAAAATTTCCACCTTGAAGATGTCAGGTGATTAAATGAGAGCTGTGAAGATGATCTGGTTGTTCTAGCTTTGCTCAAGCAAAAACTTGATCTAGTCCTCAAGGAGGATGTTTTTATTATCCAAGAAAGTGGAGGGTATTCCTAATTATTCTAATTATTCTATGCATCACCACCTCTTTTTTTATGTCTTTCTCTAAGTCATTAAGGAATGCCTTACATTTGTTCATTACCTTATTATAGCCTAGAAACTCATTCACCTTTGCTATTGCCTGTCTTTGGTCTGTCACCCTTTCTATTTCTAATGCTTCAAGAAAATTATTTTAGATATTTTATATAAGGCTCTATGACTTTGGGACCTTTAGGGAATTGAAAAAAATCATCTAGTCAATATAAATGCTTACCTAAGAGGACAACTTCTACACATCTATAATGAAAGTTAATGTTATCTTTAGGTTTACCACTGTAGTCTTAATCCATATGACTTGTATAGATTGTAGATTATGGGAAGGATTGCAGTGTCTTATGGGCAAGTGGCAAGGTCATTTTAAATCTTTTTGATCTCCTAGTCCTTGATTGAGGAGTATTACTACACCTGGTGATGCAATTATTGATATGCCTAGTTTACATCATGTAGCTTTTGATGAATCTCATCTAACTCCTCCTTCTCTTCTAGTTTGATCTCAGTGACTAATCATAGGCTAATTTCCTTTTAGAGGTTTTTATTCAAAATTTTGCCCTTAAAGTTGACACATGCCTTATTAAGGTCAGTTTCCTTTGCCTTAACCTCAACATTTAGTTGGTTGACCATGGCCTTCAATTTTGAGAGTTCCAACTAGGTCTTCTCCAATAAACAATCCATCTTAACATATTCCATAGTCATAAACTTGTGTGTTTCTTCCATGAGATTAACCCTATCATTAAACCAGGCTTGACTAAAGTTAAGGCTAATAACTTGGATAAAGTACTCCCCTAGTTGTATATGTTCAAGGGGATTGACCATTTGGGGGGTCAGGTGAATAACCATTAGAGATTATTGCATCAAGTCATAATATGATTGCATGTGAGCTTGGGCATTAGCCTTGGCTTATTTTCCCCTTTTATTCTCCATTTGGGCTTTTCGAGCCAACCTTGTTGTGTCCACCTAATACTAAAATTGGTCCATCACTTGAATTATTTCTCCCATAAAGGGGATTCCTTAAGGAAACACTAACCAAAAAGCTAATTTTATCTGAGTTATCGGACCCTGTACCTATATCAACGAGTGAATGAATGGTAAGGGTTTAAGGGGAGAAAGGTGGGAGTCCATGGGAAAGTAAATTAGGGACTACATCACAAAGGAGTATGATGTGGATGATGAAGGTGGGTGAATGAGGAAAGGCATACAAAATGAAATAGGAATTAAAAAAGAGAAGGGGTTGGCCCCTATGGAAGGTTGAGTGGATGAAGAGAAGATTATATCCAAAGTGGTGTTAGGTTGAGTACTGGGAGGTTCCAAAACCTATAGTAGGACTACAAGGGTAGGTGATGTAATGATAAAGGGAGCTAAATCACTTGGTTATGTAGTATACGATTCTAAAACTAGAAGTACAACTATAAAGGGGGACTTAGTAGTAGAGAAGGAATTAGAGGTGGAAAGAATATGATCCATGAAGTAGACTTTCTTCTCTAGAAGAGTTGATAGAGGACTAGAAATGGGTGCCTCAGAGTGATTGAATTAGGAGGAGCTATCCATGAGGTACCTATAGGGATCCTACTATTATTTTGGGGCCAAAAGATAAGAAAACATGGGAGGTGGCCATGTTGAGGGCTTCTGGGTGGCCATGGCCTCCACTTCTATTTCCTACTTCCCTAGGGGTGAGTCTCTTATCTCTTATCTAGGAGTGTCTTATTTTTATTCTTCATCTCCTTAGACTAAATTTTTGGGAGTGGATTCCTCCCTAAAGACAACCTCTTCTAGGTGAGACTCATCCTAGAGCTTCTCAAACTTCTCATCTTGTTCTTCATCATACAAGCTTTTGGTTGGCTTGTTGATTTAAAACCTATATTTCATGAAGTCAACTTTCTTCTCTATGCTCCAATAAATTTGGGTGAGTTGTTCCTTAATCCTTTTTTATAATTTCTTCATTGAGTCATAACTTGGACCATTTCATAAAAATACATTGATGGTTTAAGGATGTCTTTTGACATTTGAATCAGGTCTACATAATTTTGAGGAACATCCTCCATAGGTGACTTACTTTCCTCCAAGTAGGGATGGGGGTGATTCTAAATGGTTTTAGTCTTCAAGTTGTCTATGTATCCTATCAAATCATAGTCCCATCAATTAGTTATCAAATCAAGGCCAAGATCTACTATCTTGGCTACAAAGAGGCATCTCTAGTGCCTTTTCTACACTATAATGTTGTCTCTTGAGAAAGGGACATTGTATACCCCTTTTTTCTTCTTTCCCACCCCATAGATAGAGTCCACTACATCAAGTTGATGAGCCAACTCTAGAGAAAGGATTCTATCAGTGAATGTGTAGGGAATCTAAAAGGTATATCCATCAAATCCATGTGCTTGAATGAATGAAAAATGACCTCCACAAAACTAGTCAATAGGAACTTTGTTACCTATGAGCTAGGCTTATTTACAATATATCATTTGGGAGGTGATATCCTTATGGCTAAGGTCCATGAAAACTAGAGTCATGAACCACTCTGATAACTCATAGTAATCCACAATATTTGATAATATATGATTCCATACAGTGATAGGGACTACAATGTTGGGAAAAACCTCTATATCAGAGGTGTTGAGATGGAGGTACCTAGAAAAGAACTAGGCATTCTGATATAACATTAAATATATGAGGAAGGATGGGTACCTAAATGTACTCATCAATGAGTAATTATTTATATTAGTCCTCATGGTGGAGGTGATTTATTCAATGAAGTCCATATCAAACTCCTACCCCTTCTCAAATACAATTATAAGGTAGAGTGCACCCAATTGAAATTCATTAACATTATCATCAACATCCATGCCTAAGATGAAAGCCAACTAGATAGGGTGTGCTTTAACTACTACATTTGGAATATCAAAATTTCCAAGGGTAAAGGAGGCATCTCTATGACCTCTTCTTTGAGGAGATCTCTAAGGAAGCACATCTTAACTTTCCCTAAGGAATCTTAGACATTTTATAAGCTATGTTACAAATAGTGGCCTTTACATTGTATCTAAGTTGGATAATTTACCTGATGTGGTCTACATAGATCCTCACCCTCAGATTGACATTATTGGTGATCACTCTAGTGTTGTAATTGTATCTCTTTATGTAGAGAGAGATAATATTAGGGCATGGGTGTACATATGGTACCATGTATGATGCCAAGGTACAATCCCACATCTTGCATTCAAAGGTACCATACTCTTTCTAGCTGATTTTGTCTATTATTTGGGCATGTGCCCCTCCCTCAGATTCTTGGTATTTTGGACTAACTCTATGTCAAAAATTTCATCCAAGAAGTTAGTTAGTGAAGCCTAGTATTTTCATGGTCCATTAATTATCAGCCAGGTATTTGGCACCTTCTCCTTTGCTTGAGTAGGGGTTGAAGCATAAGATTTTCTTATGGCATGTTTGGGGGGAAAATATCCACTTCTTGAACTACAAGATCTCTACTTTGAGGATTGTCTAACACTACTAGATGAGGATGTAGAGGCCTCCAAATCTCTATATGATTTAATGATCCTTCTTTATCTTTGCTTGGAAGATTAAAATAATGGTTTTAACCTTATTAGGCCTACAAAATCTCATTTTCTCTTCTCATAATTGTTTAATTCTCTCTCCAAAATCACAAAGTGTTAAGTGTTTATCTCATAAGGAGAGGCATTAGTACCACTAGGCAAGCACATCATGGAAATTCAAAAAATGAGTGCCCTCATAAATGATAAGAGTGGCACACATGATCAAATATCCATTAGTAAGATATTTGTAGTGATCATTACGGGGAATATTGTAGAATGGATCATCTAACATTAATGGTAGGAAAGGTGGATAGATGACTATCTTTTAGAGAATGTTTCAAAGATTTGGGAGGATGGGGGCCATGATGAATGGTGATCAAATCGATGATGTGTGCCAATGGCACTTATTTTTTTTAAAATAAAATAACAAATGGAAGGATAAAACAAAGGAGAGAAACACATAATGAGAAAAATAAAACACACAACACAAGGGAAACTAATTAATTATCAACAAGGGGGGATATAGGCAAGTTACTTGAAATATTTTAAATCGATCCCATTGATAGGGATCTATAATGCATTTCCCTCTTGGTATTATAATTCAAAATAATTCCCCTATCTATTGTTGATAATATGAAATGGCCCTCTCCAAAGGGATTTAAAATTTGCATGATGTCCTAACTTTATGGCTCATTGGTCATTTTTAAGAACCAGGTCTCCTAGTTTATAACTAGGGTCTAACAACCTTTTATCAAACCATCACTTCATCACTTTCTCCTGGATGATCTTTGTATCACTTGTCTACTCCCTTGTCTCCTAAATTTTGAGAAATTCAGTAAGTTAAACCTCCATCTCTTCATTTTCTTCAATTTTAACCACCTTTAAGAGTTATTGTGTAGGGATTTTTGATGACATTGGCATAATCACTTCCTTCCTATATATAAGTTCATATGAGGAATTATTCAAGATCTATTTGGGAGTGATGCAATTATCCCAGAGTTCCATCCTTAAATGTAAGTGCCACTTCCTCTACTTATCGTCACTCATCCTTTTGATCAATCTGACTAAATTTTTATTTGTAAACTCCACCAACCCATTCCCTTATCAATAATAATTAGAGGAAGTCTTTAGGAATATGCCATTCTAAATTGAAAATTTAGAGATTTTAGATCTTATGAATGCCTTCATGTTATTAGAGATGCCCATCTTAGGCAGGCCAAACCTCACAATGAGCTCTTCTAAGAAGTTGAGGATTACATTCCCAGTCACCTCACTTAGTAAGGTCACTTCAATCCACTAGTTGAAGTAGCCAGTGGCCATCAATATCCATTTATGGCCCATGATAGAGACCAATTAAATCATTGTGATAAATTATATGCCCCATTATGCAAAGGGCTCATCAGTCATGATTAGATTGAGAGGCATGGATAAATTTTTCATCTTCTTGATAAATAATTGGCACTTTTTACACTTCTTAACTACTTGGTGGTAGTCCATGAACATGGTTGGCCAATAATAACCTACACACATTATGTTTTCCATGGTAGTTTAGGATGAGAAGTGACCATTGGGGTGAGTGAAATGCATATCTTAGATATTTTCTATCCTTAAGGCTTATCTACACATCAAAGGAGACCTCCATCAATATTTATTTTGAATAGAACCCCTTGGACTAGAATATAGATAGATTCTTATAGCCTTTAGAAATGCCTTTTGTATGCAAGGAGGTCATCAAGATACCTACCAATATACATAAAGTGGACTCTATTGGCTAGCCAATACCCATATTATTTGAATTGGTTTAATAATATTGATTCAGATGTGTCTTGATTCTCCATTGGGACATCTGCCCTCTGAGATAACTACTCATAGATTCCCATTCCTCTAAATATATTTGTCATATTGACTTATACATCATATTATAGGATCTTCATGATCTAGTTGGCCCTTTTTTTGTAATCTGTTTTTCTATGATGCACTCATAAACACAGGAGTGTACTACGTACACCATTATCTTGCTTCTTACCACTAAGTGCATGAACTTCTTAAGGCCCTTGATGATGGTGAAGGCTTGTCTCTCTACCAATTTTTATTTAGTTTCATACCCACACAACATTATAGAGTATAATATGATTGGGTGATCCTCTCTTGCTTCCTCTTCCTTTTATGTCAGCATAGCCATGAGGCTATACTCACTCCCATAGACATACATAATAAAATATTTAGAAAAGTTAGGGTTAACAAGTATGGGTGTAGTAAATATTTTTATTTTGATCTCCTCAAAATTTTCTCTCCCTTCAGGTGTCCATTTGAAAACCTAATCTTTCTTTAGTTTTAGGCTAATTGGTATAACCAATCTTGTAAAGTTTGATATGAATCTACTGATGAAATTGATCTTTATTAGGAAGGATTGGATCATGGTTTTTATTTACTACTAGAGATAAGTATCTAATATCTTTTATCCTCTATAAATCAATAGTGATCCCATATTTGGATACCACATATTTTATTAGCTTCCCCTGAGGGATTATAAAGACACACTTCTTAGGGTTTAAGGACACCCTAAATTCTTGACACATGTGGAAGACTTTTTCTAGGTGGTCAAAGTGGTCTTCTTTCTTCTTGGAAAATATAGTGAGTTCAGCTAGATAGATGAGGATGATATCATTAATGAGCCCTTTAAAAGATACATCTATTTATTTTTGAAATTTTTCCCTAACATTAGCAAGGCCAAAATGCATATTTGCATATGTGAAGGTTCCCCACTTCATGGTGAAATTGTTTTTATGTTTATCATCTTCTTTCACCCATGTTTTGTTATACATAGAGAAACCATCCATGAATGAAAACATATTCATTCATTATATTGTTTGGAGGATTTTCTCCATGGAGGGGAGAGGGTAATGGTTTTTCAAGGACACCTTGTTTAGATGCCAAAAATCCACACATAATCAAATTTATCCACTTTTATTTTACACAAGAACTAGATTGGAAACCCAAGTTGAATGTTTGATTAGGTATATGATCTTTGAGTCAATTAGCTTCCTCAGATCTTGGGCCATCAAGGACTCAATCTTCAAGTTCACCAACCTTTGTTTTTTCTAAACTAGCTTGGCTCCTTCTATCAAATATATGGTGTCCTAAATGACTTCTCAATTATATCATTTTAGGTCATCATAGGTCCATGTGATGACACCTTCCTATTTATCATAAAAAGATACCAATTATTCATTATTTCTTTAAAGAACCTCCTTTCCAACCTTTAGTTTTATTCCCCTCCAAAAATCAAGCTCATAATATTCACCTTTATCTATAATAAAATTGTGATTGTCCTTCTTTGCATCATCAAAATCAAAGATATTTTTCAGGGTGATGAGACACTTCAGGATCTTGTTGGTTTTTAACTATATAATTTGGTCTCCATCAGTTCTTTAATTTTTAGATATTGTTTCTCCACTATCTTTCATGAATGTTGGAGAAACATCTCAATTAGAGTGTCATTTTCAAACACTTGCTAGTTTTGATCATTGTATTGGATGGCCAGTCTGATGATTACCTACATTGCTTACTCAATCATGAATAAGTCTATTATTAGGTTGAGTTGGGAGCCCAATATTTCTATCATATCAACATTTATAGTTCTTGAGATGATTTGAATATTTAAGGCCTCAAAATATTCAATTAGGTCCCATATGTGGTGGTGCTAAGACCTCATACACACATTCTTCATGGCTACTACCCCTTTTACCTATCTTATGACTAATACAAAATAACCACATACTCTCATTTAATTGATGCCCATTTACATGGTGAGGTCAAGGACATAAACTAGGGCCTCATATTCAACCTTGTTACTTTTATAGGAAAATTAGAAATGAAAGGCTTGAAGGGTTTTTTTTCTTAAAGGGGACTTTATTTGGAGGCCTGCTCTAGATTCGATCTTGCATTTTGCACCATCAAAATGTAAAGTCCAAAAATTAGACTCATCTTCAAGTTCTTCACTCTAATATCCTTTTTTATTTTTGACCTTAGGGATGGCCTAGTATTCATCATTGATAACATAATTTCTAGGACCCATCATGTCAATGTTTGTAAATTGGTCATTCTCAATGAACTCATTGATCAAGGATTCTATTGTCAACTATCTTTTCTTCTTTGATAATTTCAATGTAATGCATATTTATTTTTGAGAATTAGGTGTATGTTTCTTTGAAATTCACCATTACTTCATCCACTATATGTTCTAGATGAAGAGGTTTGAATAGCACCTTTAACTTTAACCCATACATGTTCCTGAGAATCAAGTGAGACTAGTATAATGATAGGTATCTTCCAATATTGGTTGTATAATATCATGATAGGCATATCCAAAAAAAAGGTGTGATGTCTATTACCATAATATCTTGAGGAATGGTCATGCTCGGACAAGAATACATCATGAGGGGAAGGCCCTAGATGATCCCTAGCATCTAGAATTTCTTCCCATCTAGCTACATTAACCCTTTATTTAAGTGCTCATATTTCAATTATAGCATCTCAATTATCTCTTTGGGAATCACCATGGTACTCACACCTACGTTGATCATGGAATTATGCAAAAACCTCATACCCATAATCAAAGTCAAATAGAATGGGGTGGGTTTTTTTTATTATCCTCTTCTTTGGTGTTGGTGAATGGAGCAGGTACTTAGGGTTATATAGCCATGCTAGCTTCTTTCCCCTTTTCCTTTTTAGGCTCTACAACTTGTTTTCATTGTGTGAGCTTCTCCTTCTTCTCTAAGGCCTCCTCTAGTAGATTTTTATATTCTAGGATAGAAAAGATATACTAAAGGGAGATGTTAGCTGACACTTTATTTAGATATTTAACCACATTATATGACTTTGGAGGCAAGACCTTAGGGTCTTTTACCTTGATTTTTACTACCTCACTCTGTCTTAGATAGACTATGGGTATAGTTTATAGCACTAGATTTTTTTTAAAGGTTACCTTGAGGCTTTTGGCTAGTCTTTTATTTGACTGTGTATAATAGTTTGATCATACTAATGGCATTCTATACATAGTCACTTCATTAAAAACTAATACATCCTCACTTTCCATCTATGAGAAAAGTTTGTGGTCTGAGACTATTTCTTTCTCTTTCTTTAGGGACATACCATGCATCAATGCCATCAACATAGTGTCTTTAACTCTTGAGGACTGATATGTATAAGTCAAGTCTGATACATTCCCTTATTGCCTCTACTCAGTGATATTCTATTGTATACTACCCCTTAGATAATTTCAAGGTCCATGAGGTTCATTATAGGGCAAGCACTATGAGTTAGAGTCATCCACCAAGTTATTCTAGCTGGTCACTAGTTCTTTGTTTGCACTTTATAACACTATATGTAAGGGGTTGAGGAATATGACCATTTTATTAGTGAGTTGCATCTGATGGTTTAGCATTTGGTGATTTGGATCTTGGTTATTTGGCCTTTACCTTTCTTTGTATTGGTTTTTATAGTAAGGTGGATTTATTTCTTGATAGTTATATAATAAGGCCTTGGAAGCATAGCCTACTTCCTCTTGAGATTAATTATCTCCTTTGAGAAATTATTTTAAATGCTCTTCATATTGTTCATCTTGATTACCAATGATGACACATAAAAATTACTCACATATGTAGGTGGATACACATACATGGAAGGAGGAAAGGATCCTAAGGTACTCAAGATCTCTTCTTATAGAGGCATAGATATCTTAAGGAACATCGACATTAGTGGATAATAAGGGAGTCTTCCTACATTTATCAAGTTATTTTTGGGCATTATCATAATGGCGTAGGCATTTGACAATGTCTAGTCTCTAAGTGATTGGATCATAACCATAATATCTAAATTGAGGACTTTGAGATAGAAAATAATTTCCATGCCCATAGGTGGTCGAGCTATAAATGGGATTCTTTGGCAAGTTTTTTAAAACCTAGTATTAAAATAAACAATGGATTCTTGTGGGGGCCCCTTAATGGTTGTGAATTAATGTATTAAGGATGATCGATTCACCTTCTCATTGAAGTATTCAAAGAAATTGCTACCTAGGTCATCCCAAGTTCTGATCAAGTTGACTAGTAAAGGTTAGTATTAGTCAAGATCCCTACCTTTGAAGGAGGCTACTAATAGCCTTAATACTACATTTTGTGTGTTGACATAGTTTTTGTTGCACAAGTAGCTATGTCCTAGAGGTGTTTGGTTTCCATCTTGAAATATTCTCCCAAATACTTAGGAAGTTCCTTTAGATCATTTACAAGGATTGGAACCCTTACATGAAGGGGTGTTAGGGATATAAGTGGACTACCACTATCTCATGACATGAAGTTATTTAGTCAGCCTAGCTATGATATTAGCTATTATTTTTTTGTTACATAGTGAGAAACCCTTAATCTTTTATTTGAATAGGGTCTCCCAAAGGTGGTGTTAGTATATTTATATTATTTATGGTTTGTGATCTTATTATGGGTCTATGGCTCATAAAATCATGTATATAGCCAATTAGACTAGCAGATCAAGTCCCACTGAGTGTTTCAAAAAAGAGAATTTTTGATACCTAAAAATCTCTCTTTAGTTTTAATATCTTCTATGGGAAGATTTATAGATGTGGGACTAAGTGCAGTCTATAGAGAAACCTCCAAGATTTTAGAAGTCATATCTTTGTTCTAATTTAGGGGTGAAAAGGGATATAATAAAATAAAATAATATCATGACAAATAAATCTAGTCAAAGGTGATACACTAAGAGGTTTGAAACATTTATCAATACTTACACAAAATAAAATAAACCTTTATTACTATAGATCATAAAGGAACCTAAAGCATGAAATAAGATCTATAATGTGAGTAAATATCTACATTATAGAATCAAAAGAATAGAAATAGTAGATAGAGACAATTTTCCACTCCAAATTAACATAGTCACATCCTCTTCATTGATAAATGGGGAATATAATGGGCACATACAAATAATTCACTAATATCTATGAGGTGCACCTTCTAAGGTTGAAGAATAGGAAAATGCTAGCTACTACTGTATTAGTATATTATAATGGTTGCAAATAATGAAAATGTGAAAAATAAAATGATCACCCATACCAATAAGAAAGAGATATGAATAAATAGGAAAAGTAAATGTCTATAGAAGAGATACCTAGAAATTCCTTCTCCTACC
Source organism: Torreya grandis (assembly GCA_037957365.1). Lineage (NCBI taxonomy): Eukaryota > Viridiplantae > Streptophyta > Pinopsida > Cupressales > Taxaceae > Torreya > Torreya grandis. Next base: position 114,112 of record JARHVA010005120.1, on the reverse strand, counting down.
CATGATAGCACCATTGTAACTGAAAGGAAGTCTCAGGCTCATGAGTGTAATTCACCTTTGAATCTTAGATATGGCAAAATTGCATCATTCTATTATGAACACTATGCTTTGGAAAAATGGGGTGGTACCACATGTATTATCCAAAAGACATATTTCATTTGTTATTCCCAATGAATTTAAATCTCTCAATAATCAAAATATTTTGTAAAAAAGGGGGCCCACACCATCATCCTATGGTACTCCTTTGCACATTGTCAAACTACCACGACTCTTGGGTGTGCATGGAGGTGACATGCATATAACTAGTGCTTATTCAAAGAGTTTGGGGTCTTTTTTGGTAAGGTTGACTGTGATGGTGTCATGGGTCAAACAAATGCTCCTTCAAAGAAAGGCATACATTATTTTACTCAAAACAAGTTTGAGGGTGACACGTGTTGAATAGTGTGTCACCCTTTTATATAACATTTAGTGGGGCCCATTTTTAGTTTTATTGGCCAATGGTACTACATGGAGGCCTGACTCAAAATGAAAAATCTGTAGAGATAGTAGGTCCACCACATGTCAAGTTCATGTTCCACTTGAGAAAAAATAAAGTCTCCTCGAGTCAGATGAGAGTCATGCTTCCAAGTGTTTAAAGTGGCCAAATCCTAGGACTTAGGCAAAATTGATAAAAGGGGCTCAAATAAAGAAGGGATAAAAGGAGATCCACCAGAAGGTACCAAATAACTATGTATTTTTTGAGTGAGCTTGAAGAAAGAAATGGACTTCTTTTTAATACTAAATGTGGACTATTGATCCACACAAGTGATCAAGGAAAGAATTTAATAATTAACATAATATAAGAGTCATTAAATCACTTCTTGATACAAAATTATCATATTTATCCCTATTACCCACAATAAAATGGAAGAGTGGAAACATTCAACAATGCTTTGGAGAATTTTTTGACCTAGGAATGATATGGAGATAGCAGATTGTGATACAAAAACATTAGTGCTACTTTGGGCTTACCATACGACCTACAAACAACATAACAAGTACCATCCATTTAAATTAGTACATGGATTGAAAGTTTTAATGTCCATGGAGTAAATTTCACCAATCCTAGGATTAATAGTTACATTTAGGATGAAAAAAGGAATCATTTAAAAAAATACTTATATAATTAGAAAAACTAGATGAAAAAAGATTCATAGGTACCTATAATCAAATTCAAGGGAAGAGAAGATAAAAATCTCAGCATGACTGACACATTAATAAAAAGTAGCTATAGATACGTGATAAAGTATTACTATATGATGTCATGTATACAAATAAGTTGAAATTAATAATAATATGGACAGGTTCTTATTCAATCAAATAAATTTTAGTTCATGGATTGATACTATTAAGATTACTTTTGGGAATTTTGTGAAAATGATATTTAAATGGTGTGATTTTGAAACCCCACACCATAGATTAATGTGGTGAAATGTAGTGTGTTTTAACATTTTAAGACTTATATAAATTTAAATCCTATGTTGTGAAAGAGTTTAGTGTAGTAAATTAGCGAAGAAATATGCAATAAATATAACCATTAATTTTCAATAATTTGAGTTAATTTAACCTTTTTATAAATAGTAATAAATAATTTAAGAACCTAGGTGGAAAATGACTGAGATGAAGGACTTAGATGCTGAAAATTGAAGTAGATGTTGGTTTGAGTGTCATAAATATGATCTAGGTGTGAAAACCCATTTTAAATAGTAACACCCTAATTATATAGTAATGTCATATGGCACCAGTGTCCCTATTTAGTGGTAGTGTCCTCTATTCAAAACTATTTTGAGTTTCTAGGTGCACCTATGTCTAGGTCTATCAATCTTATTCCTACACACACAAGCTCTAGATATCTGTATATGACCTATTTTGACTAATTTTATGAGTAAACCCTAATCCTCCATGTTTTTATGGCAGTTGATTGATATAATTAGTAAATTATGTTTGTTAGTGGGGTAGTCCTTAACACACCTCTATGATGAGAGTTTCCTACATACCAATACTCAAAAGAGGGATCAATCTCGATGTAGTTCTTCCCACCTAAGTGTTAGTGCAAGTGTAAGTGAAAATAGTATGATTATTGAATTTATTTATTTGAATGTGCTTGAGACTATAAATCTAAGTAATCTAAGCTTAGTAATGTTATATCTAGTTGTATAAAAAAGTAGGGTAGAATAGTATTGATAACCTTAATTATGAACAACTTGAGTTTGTACATGAAATTTGTATCTAATTTTCATCTAGTGGTTTAAGAGATAAAAGTTAGTTACATATATTGTTATGGTGCTTATGTGGGTGTTAAAAGAGTTCTAGGCTAACCCTAAGTGGTCTAATATTTGAAGAGATATACATTTATGGAAAAAAGAGGGAATGAATAGTAGTGCCAAAATTAGGACACTAGTTCCATGTAGTGTTATTGTCCCTATTATGGATCTAGTGTCTAGGTGGTATAAATTTAGGCATGAAGGGATACAATGTCATAATGAGGGTTTAGGACTTCTTTAGGGATGTCAAGGGACACTTATGACCTACAAAAAGGTTGTATAAGTGTGGAAATAGGCCCTAAGATAGGTCTATGTCTAAGCTAGGGATAAGTGGTCTCAAGTAGCACTCTTAGCACTCAAGTGTCATTTTTAGTTTATTACATTTTCCCAACCTTTATTATAAATGTATCAAATTTAAATTACCAAGATGAAGGAAAAATAAGTGTACATAAATTACTAAGAGGTGAAACCCATAAATATAAATCTAAGTATGTGAAGCTTGCTCTATTACAAGTCCTATAAATGAAATGTGCATAGATCATTCCTTACTTAAGAGATATCAAAAACAAAGATAAAAGTGAGTACAAAAATAGAATTGAGTAATGAGATAAAACTAAGTAAAATTTAAGAGAGAGGGAAGGAACACATACACCTAACTATCCACATGAAATAATATTTAAACTTGGTGATAACCTATGTTTGTGCATGTGTATAGTGATCACTCAATGAATAACTTGGACTGATTTGATGGCTTTCTCAATACCCATGTATGTGTGGTTTAATAGCTCAATCTAGTTTTGACTCCATCATTTCCCACCCCTGCTTGGTGGATCATTGAATATCTCAAATTGGGTTGATGGTGTGTCTAACCATTTCATGTAAATGGCTCAAGAACTCAAGTAGACTATGAATCCATAATTTCCCATCCATGTGTAGTATATGTATCTAAAATTGAAACTATGTGTGATATAATTTAAAATTTCTAATTAGATATGTCTTACTAGAGAAGTTGGCTTTACATCCACTCATATTAGGTAGCTCTGGGCCACTTGGGAATGCTAACCATTATATATCGATTAAAGCATGAATATAGTGTGTAACTTAGAAGATGTTGTATAATGTGTACTATGTAGATAATGACATGGATTTTACCATTCCATCTAATCAACCAATGTTTAAGTGAGCATAAAAAACCATGTGTCACACACATGCCCCCAAATTTGATATATGAGCTTATGGATTCTTGAATGAGTTGTAATAGTATATATTTGAGTAACTAAAATATAGACAAGAATGGTCATGCTATACATGATGCCCCAAATTTGAGTAAGCTAGTATGAATCTAAGTAAGCCAAAACTGGTAAATCTATAATCAAACATGTATAAACCTAGACTATACCTATTGCACTTTTTGTCTAATTTATATTTTTATAAAATTGAGGCTACTAGATAGTAGCACCATATCTTGGATAGTATCACCATGTGGTGATAATTTCTAATTTTGGGTGTTAATGTCTGACTATTCTAATTTCTATGCAATTATAATGGATTACTATGTCACTATTTCCCACTATGTTTACCTGATTCTAATTTCTATATTCTAAGCATGTGTGATGAAAATTATACTCTAAGTATATTATGATAGCATGATATCTATGATAACCCCCTATGAATGACCTTATTTTGAGTGGAGTTGTTGAACTTGTGAAAGAGAAATCCTCAAAATAAACATATCTACAAAATATGTATTAGCTAGAGCATATATGATATCTGTGTAATAAACTAGTATAACGTGCATACATAACATCATAATGTAAATAATATGAGCATAAGTTGTAAGGTTTGATCTATGTTATTTATAGAATTTACAAGGTTGTCAAGATAGATATAATAATGTATGTGAATAACAAGTCTAAGTAATAATTGAGTATGTACCTAGGAGGATGGGGAATGATGTCCATCATAGTACCCAATTAATAAGGGGAGATGCATGAGGTGTCTCATGATATCCAAAACTAGAACGTGCAACAAGAAAGAGATAAGTGTCATGGACATGACACATATAAGAAATCATACATAAAACACACATGAGGCACACAAATTAGGATAAGGGACCCTAATACATGACATGGGTACATGTCACTAAATCTAGGCAAGAAAGACATACAAGGACATGTTTAAATGTTCAAATACACAAACAAAAAAAAGTTTGTTTAGATCCACATGGAAGGACATGTTTAAATGTCTACATATATGGTCAAGAAAGCACACATAAAGACATGGACACATGTACAAAGCATACATACAATGAAAATAAGTGGCATATATCCATATAATAATGGCATATTTACATTCCCTCGAATAGAATAATCATAGGACACAATCAAATCTAAATTAGGAAAGCTACAAATGAAAGTATGGATGAGCATGTAACAAACATCTATGTAAGAGATAATATGTACATATGTTGATTTTAAAGTGGTAGTAACAGACAAATCAATTTGAGTAGGTATAGCATGATCAATATCAACATATAACAATGTTAAATCTATCATGTATAGTTTATAAAGATGTAACCTAGTAATTCAAATTGTGTATAGGGTACCCTAAATGGGTGAATGTGTCAATTAAATAACATGTGTATCTATGTATATGGCCCTAGTGGGTAGATAATAATAAATATAGATTGGTGTAGTTGACCTGAGTCATGAAAGTAATCTGAAAACACTCATCAAGAACAAGTGAAACATGTATGTATGATAAAACTAAATATACTAAGAAAATTATTGATGTAGGGGCATCAAATAACATATTAATAATTCAATCATGAGGGAAGTATTTAGGTGATGTATAGATTTATTAAGTCTTAAAACATTCCTTATAAGGTAATTGAGTCTTTATGAGTCACTAGGTAGGTTTATGTTAGGTGTTATTGGTTTTAGAACTTTCTCACCAAAACACTATTATGAAAATTTAAACTATGTCACTATGTTTAGAAGAAATTTTGGTGTGTTTAAGGAAATTTCATATTACAATAAGGTCTTAAATGTGTATAATAAAATTAAGAGAAGGTGTGATATGTATGTCATGTGTAAAATGACAATTAAGATTGTTGAAATAATTTTTTCACATGGGAGTTAGTTACGAAGATGGAATAGTTAGTTAGAAAGTAATTTTTTTTACAAAAACAAGTTTTTGAATGGGAATAGAGGTTAGAGTCTCATGGGTAGATAGTTATTATAAAATCTATAAGCCTTTTAGGATGTAGAGGTATGGAGGGTATAGAGTAAGATAAGTAAAATACCCTATACTCTACCATGGAGTAAGACTATGTAAATAAATAAAATCAATAAAAGAAGAATGATGGAAGAAAAAATTTATATGTCCTATTTCTGAAATTTTTGTGGTGTGGATAATGTTTTTTGAATTAACCTCAATGTGTTGAATGCTTTAGGACATCTGGAAATAATGTTCAATAATGTATGTTGTAAGATAAACTATTTCGCAAGTCTAAAAAGTGTAATTATGTTAAAGTTCATATAAACATATAGATAAACAAAATAAAAAAACTTTGTGAATAATTTGGAAAGGTATTGGAGGGGTGAATTTTATTACACAAATATATTTATGTTTTAATGCAATATGAATATGAGTTTAAGGTCCCTAGTTGTGTATGTTTTGTTATGAGACACTGTTTGGAACATTGCATATGTTCTTAATAATGAATTTTTAAGTATCCTGGGGTTGGAGTGATGTAAATTTTATATAGTGATATAATAAAACTATTGATAATGTATTTTAAAGACCTTAACACCTAATTAAATGGTTAATATGTGTTCATACTTGGTTTTATGCATAGACAGTCAGTGCTAATAGTAAATCATGTATCTCATGTTTAGGACATGGTAAGAAGATGTTAAAGAAATATTATATTTTGTAACATGTGTAAAATAAGTATGAAAAAACCTATTATTACCTCTTCAATGAATTTGGTAGGCTTATATACATTCCAAACTCTATAGTTTCTTGACATAGGAGTTGACTATGTTACTGTTAGATGAGTGAAGAATGAGTCTCAAACAAGAAAAAATATTATGGAATTATGAATGTGATGTTGGAAGACCAAAGGATCAATTAAAAGGTTGAGTTAATGTATATAAAATCTTAGTTAAATAATTATACATTTAAATCTTTGTCTAGACTACACATAGGTAGACTGGGAAAAATAATGACCTATATAACTCATTTTTTAGAGGTGAATAAAAGTGGATAAAGTGAATTTTAAGCATTGAAATAATGAAGGTATATTAGATAGATATTTTAAATTTATTTTTAATATTTTAAAATGTTTAATAATGAATTAAAACCTAAAAGTAGGCTCTCATTCTTGATACAAGCCCAAAAGCCCTAGTTTAGGGTTCAAGCATAAAAATTGCAATAACTAACATTCCAATTGGTAAAAATTCGTAAAAATTGGTAGTCTGATGTAAATATACATGTGTAAGATGATTATTATGGTTTCAAATGTTTATAGACTAAGTAGGTATGGATTTTAATGATTGTGTTTTTGACAAGGTTGGAAAGCCTAGAAAGGGCTAAATGTTAAGAGAAAATGCTATAAATGACGTCTACAAAAGGATTTTATGCATGAAACTTTGTGGAAGAATAAATTATGATAAAATTAGTCTAAAATTTATAAATTTCTTCAATTATATGTTTTACACATCTGTACTATTAGAAAAATGCATGTAAAAGGCTACTAGAAGCACAATTTGGTTAAGGTGTTGATATGAGAAGTGAATGATTGAAAGGAGGATTGAAATGGGGTTAATATAAGTATATCAAGAATATAAAATAATATATATTTTATAGTTTATTAAAATATAACCATGTTCAAGTGTTGAAGGTGGTTTGGCCTAAAGAAGCCCATAATTTTAGTGTAGGTTAATGTGAGTGATTGAAATAAAAGAGAGAGTGAGCAATTGTGTGGGACTGAGATGTTTGTAGGAATTTAAGGATTGTATAGGATTCAAAGGGAGAATGAGAATAATCAATAAGCTTAGGAAATTAATATATGAAAAAATTGACATGGAATTAGGAGAGAGAAATTTCCTAGAAGGCAAGTACAAATAGAGGAGTTTCTTTTACATGATTATTGTTTGCAGGTATAAAAGTCTAGTTATATACAAAATATATGGTAAGGGATCTACATCATTTAGTATCAGACTAGTAGATCATTGGGACAATAAGAGCAAGGAGGTAAATGAGTAAAAGGTACAAGTTGTGTTTTATTTTTGATTGATGTTTTTGATTAATTCATGTAAAGTGATAAGTTATGAATGAAAGGATAAGATATTATAGCAACTGATATATTGAGAATATCATGAGAGAGATCTCATAGGTGAACTTTGAAGAAAGATAAGGAGTCTTTGTGAATTGATAAGAGAAGTGAATTACTAAGCTGAGGTCATAGTGAATGAGATAGACCTAGTGAAAGGTCAAGATGTGGAAAGTGAGAGAAGAATTATCAGAGAGGATAGGTCTTAATTAGATAAAAGAATTTATATATATCTTTAACGAGATGAGGAAAGAGAGAGAAAATAATAAATATGGAAAAGTGGATGAGAGATAACATTAAAAGAGGACGAGGATAGAGATGGAGAAAGAGATGGTAGAGATGAGGTAGTAGATGGATAAGTTATTGATCACGCTACAATAGATAATAGAAATGGAGAACCCATACTATGGATGGGTGATGAGGAAGAACTCACTCAAGTGGAAAATTAATCAACATATAAGGATAAGGTATCTAAAATAAATGACAAAAGAGAGAAGGTAGAAGAAGTTGTTATGCAAACAACTTAAAAATGAGATGCAAATGTTTTGTTTGAATGAGCAGCCAAGTAAATAAGAGGTTGAACAACATTGTGAGGTGAATTAGGTGATTTTATTTGTAGAAAAAGAATATACTTGTATCTAGCTATGTGATGGATGTGACAAAGATGAAGCATGTCAGATAAAAAGCCTCATTAAAGGCTTAGATAAATGAATGAAACCCCATGAAGAAGGTATGAATTCTAATTTTCTATTTGTATATGAAAGTAGTGTACAATTAGAGGCATAATTGGTAGACTTAGATAATTATTTTCATGGTTAATTAAGAGAAAATGAATAAGAAGTATAGGTCTAAGTAGATGAGAGCATTGTGGGTGAAGATAAATAAATGAAGAGAGATAAATGTTGGCAAAATTGAAGCATGTTGAAGTAGGAAGGAAATATATTGTTTTTGTATTTGTTAAAATAATGAATACCATGTCAATATGAGGTGAAATGATAAGTATAGTAGTATTATTTTGGGGCATATAAAACCCACATAATAGAGTAAAAGAGCAAATAATGAGTTCACAATAAGTGTACATTGATGCAAATAAGTAGTACAAGAAATTAAGGAGAATGGTCTTTGACCAAGGAAATCATAAACATAAAGAGGATTAGATAAATTATCGTATAATAGTAGTAGCAAGGGATGACCCAAGGAACATAAATTGGAAGAAATGAAAGAAAAGTGTAGTAGGGTACTGGATCTCAATTTCTTACTTACCTAGGAGTATGATGTAGGGCATCAAACCACATATTGATCATTTAGTCATGAGGGAAGTATTTAGGTTTTTTAGAGGTGTTATAGGTCTTAAAACATGCATTATAAGGCAATTGAGTCTTTACGAGTCAATAGGTAGGTTGATGTTGGGTGTTGTTGGCTTTGGGATCTTTTGTAGCCAAAACACTATTTTGAAAATTTAAACTATGTTAGTTTGTTTAGAAGCAATTTTGGTCTAAGTAAATAAATTTAATATTATCATAAGGTATTAAATGTGTATAATAAATTTAAGAAAAGGTTTATTACATATATGTCATATAGAAAGTGACAAAATAAAGATTGTTGAAATAATTATCCACATGGGAGTTAGTTACCAAGAGGGAGTAGTTAGTTAGAAAGTAGTTTCTTCTACAAAAACAATTTTTGAATATGAATAGAGGTTAGAGTCTCATAGGTAGGTACTTAGTAGAAAATATATAAGTCTTTTGGGAGGTAGAGGTGTAGAGGGTATAGAGTAAGACAAGGAAAATACCCTATACTCTACCATGGAGTAGGAATGTGTATATAAATGAAATCAATAAAGGAATAATGAAGGAAGAAAACCTTTATATATCATACTATTTCTATTTTTCCTATTGTGGATAATGTTTTTTAATGAATCTCAATATGTTGAATTCTTTAAGACATTTGAAAATAATGTTTAATATTGTATGTTGTAATATAAACTATTATATATGTCTGAAAGTGTAATTCTATTCAAGTTCATTTAGAGATATAGATAAAAAAGAAAGAAAATAACATTTTCAAGAATGTGGAAAGGTATTTTAAGGGTAAATTTATTACACATATATATTTCTGTTTAAATTCAATAGGAATAGGAGTTTAAGGTCCCCAATTGTGTATGTTCTTTTATGAGACATAGTTTGGAACCTTGCATATGTTCTTAGTAATGAATTTATAATTATCCTACGGTTGGAGTGATGTAAAATTGATGTAGGAATATAATAAAACTATTTATAATGTTTTTTAAAGACCTTAATTCCTTCATGAAATGTTAATATGCATTCATACTGTATTTTGGTTTATGCATAGATAGTTAGTGCTAATAGTAAACTATGTATATCATGTTTGGGATGTGGTAAGAAGATGTTAAATAAGTCTTATATTTTTTAATAGGTATATAATAGTTATTAAGTACCTTATCATTACCTCTTGAATGCATCTGGTAGGGCTATGTACATTCCAAACTCTATATTTATTAACTTAAGGGTTGACTATGTTACTATTAGATGAATGAAGAATGAGGATCAAGCATGAATAATGATTATATAAGTATGAAAATTATGTTTTAATACAAAAGGATAAATTAAAAGGTTGAGGTAATGTCTCTAAAATATCATGTAATCAAGTATAGATTTAAATCTTGATCCAAACTGCACATAGGCAGATTGGGCAAAATAGTGACCTATAGAACTCATTGTTTAGAGGTGAATAAACATGGATGAAGAAAATTTTAAGCATTAAAATAATGAGGGTAAGTCATATAGACCTTTTAAAGTTATTTTTAATCTTTTAAAATGTTTATAAATGAATTAAGACCTAAAAATAGGCTCTCAGGGTTGATACAAGCCCAGGAACCCTAGCTTAGGATTCAAGTACAAAAATTGTAATAATTAACATTCTAACTAGTGAAACTTTGTAAACGTTGGTATTACAATTTAAATATACATTAGGAAGATTATTTTTATGGTTTCATATGTGTATGGACCAATTAGGTATGGAATTAATAATTGTGTTGCTGACAAGGTTGGGAAGGCCTAGAAAGGGCTAAATGTCAAGAGAATATGCTAGAAATGATGTCTACATAAGAATTTGATGCATGAAACTTTGCTAAATAATCAATAAGGATAGATGTTAGTCTAATATGTGTTTTCTTATTTAATTCCCTATCGTACATATCTATAATATTCTAAAAACATAGGAAAAAAACTACTAGAAACATAATTAAGTTGAGGTGATGATATGAGAAGTGAATGATTGAGGTTAAAAAGAGGATTGAAATGGGGTTGAGATAAATCTATAAAATATATTATAGACTATATATTTTATAGTTTGTAAAACATAGAACCCTATTTAAGGGTTAAAGGTATTTTGGCTTAAAGAAGCCCATATCTTTAGTGTAGGCTAATGTGAGTGATTGAAACAAAAGAGAGAGTGAGAAATTATGTGGGAATAAGATGTTTATAGGATTTTAAGGATTGTATAGGACTCAAATGAATAATTAGAATCATCAAGAATCCTAGGAAATTTATCTATGAAAACTTCAACATGGAATTATGAGAGAATTTTCTTATAAGACAAGAAAAAATGGAGGAGTTTCTTTGCATGATTATTATTTATAGGTATCAATGTCTAGTTATATGTAGAGTATAGGGGAAGGTCTTTGCATCAGCTATCATATGTAGTTTTTATAAAATATAAGAGATGCAAACATGGAAATGCATACAATCTATATTTTATTTATTTTTTGAGTAAATATTTTAATGTTTTTCATTTTTTGAAATATTTTATTATTTTTGTATTTTTTGGATATAAGATATGTACAATCAACATGAAAATGAAATTATATACAAGGATCAATAAATAAGGAAAGTATGTACAAGAAGTGAGGGAAAATGTTAATTTATGAGTCTCATGGGAGACTCACTATCAATGTGGTATATGTTAAACAAAGGAATACTGATCACTTGTGTTGTATGAAAAGGTAACTGAGGTACCATAAATTATTGTACTAAGTGGTCTATAACTGGTATTGCTTGTTAAGTGGTGTTAAGAATCCATGAAATTGAGTGTGGTGTCATATGAACTATATGGGTCATAAGGACCCATATGTTAAAATATGTTGTAGATAGAATAGGTGTCATATGCTAAAAACCCTAAGAACTCAATAATACTAATCTTGGAATAAAATGAGCATAGGGAGGCCCTCTAAAATATGAAATGTATCTATAGTGTAGGGGTATATCTAATAATGGTCTCTATGGGAGAGTATGTGTATATGGAAACACTATAGGATTAGAGCTCACCTACACTAATGGCTCCATTGAAATCTATGGTGTAATGATAGGAAATATCATTAGAGCTATAACTAGTAATTGATCTATAAATATTAATTGAGATGTAACTTGTAATAGAGTTATAACTAGTAACGACAATGTAAGTGCCTATGGGAAAGGTAGAGGATACTCATATAAAAGACCCTCAACTATGATCACCTAATTTACATCTATATATATAAGGCATTTGTGTATAGTTTATGAGATGGATCATAACTATTGTATCCATGACCTACCCATTAAAATTTCAAATGTGCCTACACTAGGTACTACTAAGAATCTAGTGGCCACATGTTCTAGTCCAACCTATAGTGTAATTATAATCTCTTTGATGTAAATCTAAAAATGCCACTTAAACCATGAATATTTTTTTAGGTGATATATCTTTCTCTTAATATCCAAAATTTTATGTAAGTGTGATAGTGTACATGTTAATACTTAACACATTTTAAACCATAACACTCTAAATACGATGATGATCTATGTAGGTTCATAAAAAGAGTTCATATAAATATTAATCATCATGAATAATATCCTTCAATGAGAAGTGATGATTGGTGTATTTGGTACTATAATATGATACACACTTATAATTTTTTGTAGGGAGTGTGCATCATCTATATTAGTGTGATATTATTGAGGTGGTGGATGTGCCTGATATGTATAGTGAACACCTGAGGTGCCCCTACCTCATTCGTTCTACACTTTAGAAATGAATATATGAATATTTTCAATGAATTAGATTTTGTTTTTTGAACTTTGGGTACTTCTGTGGGTGTTTCCACATAAATTACATTAGCCTCTATTATATATTGTATCTTATGCTTCAATGTGATGAATCAATTTGTTGTATGGATTGGTGCCCTATGATATTTATATAATTCATTTGAATCATATATTTTTATAAGAGGTTATGTCTTATCAACATCTTTGATGGGATGGAGAGATATGACATTACATTCCAGGAGCTACTATAAAACATGTGTTGGTAATTTTTGAAGTTTGGTAAAAACTCTTTGTGGAGGAGATGATAAAATCTAGTGAGGGGATGCCTTTGAAGATAAGTTAACTATGGCCTTTTGATAACTCTTATTTTTAGTGGACCTTACCTTGTATGGAGGCTTAATATAACTCTCAATAGTTTATTTTGATCCACTTGTATATTTTAGTTTACCCATAGAGAGAAGCTTGACTTCCCTTTATTTCACTATGTGGCATAAATATATGAAGGTTAAAAAATTATTGAACAAGATAGCTTTATGTAATGCTGGTAGTAGTATCTATTTTGATATGTCTTTGATCTCTCTATCTACCATGGGGATAGTCAACTATACCAATATAGTCTTATATTACATGAAATATTCTACAATAAGATCATTAGATTTTTGTTTCAATTGTGATACTTAAGCACATGAGATTTTATCACAAATGTTTATTGATAAGTGTGCTTAAAATATATCTACTAATGGATTGAATGTGTTTATAGACCTTTAGACTGCATGGAAACATAATAGTGAATAGCCAATCATTAGACACACAATCCAAACATGTTGCATTAAAATATTAGATATGGTGTTCTAGGTCACTCTTACCATCATAAAATGTAAGCTTAGGTACCATAAATACATATGGAAAATAATTTTATGTTATATGACATGCTAAATTTATATGTAAAATAATGTGAGAATCTAAGGCATATGATGGCCTAGTAGTTTCATGATCAATTTATCACAACTTAGCCTATAGAGAATGTACTCATGCATAAGGGATTGTAAATATTAAGAGGAAGAATTATCCATAGGAGGTGTAGTTACCACTAAAGTTTTTGGAGTTAAAATTAGTTTTTGTGTAAGCTAATTTGGACCTAAAGTAAGTGTAACACTATTACTATATAGGGGAGTAGATGATTGACCATTATTTCATTTTTTCTTTATTTCCATTTGGCTTGTAAAATTTGTGCATGAATGGGGTTGTTTCTAAAGTCTATCTCTAAAACTTTGTATAATATCATCCTTATTGACTATAATATTTTCAATGCTAAGTTGGGGGGAGTGTTCTGATTCCATATTGTATATCATCTTGATCTTGATTATATTATTCATATTTAGATGAATTATCATTGAATTTCACATAATCAATTTGTCAAGGATCAATGATGGGATTTTTAATTGGTCCCTTATACATATTATAATTTTGAATGTAAAGAATCTCAGTATGTTCAATAGGATTACCACTAATACTATCACTTTTTATTAAGGGAAGAGAGATAGATTTTTAGATGGTTGTATTTAGAAGTAAGGCATATTAGAGATTGATAACCTTAATTGTGCAAAAAAAAATTGAGTTTGTATGTGTGATTTTCATATGATTTCCATATAGTGGTTAAATGGCTAAAACTCATGTATATATATTATTTTAGTGCTTTTATGGGTGTTAAAAAATGTCTAAGCTGACCCTAGGGAGTCTAAGATTTGAAAATATATTTGTTTGAGGAAAAAAGAGGGAAAAGATAGTAGCACCAAAATTGGGGAAAAAGTACCATGGGCAATATTGTACCTATTATGGTTCTAGTGTCCAGGTGGTAGATCCTATGGTGTGAAGGGACACGATGTTAGAATAAGGGTCTAGGATTATTTTAGGTATGTCTAGGGATGCCTATGGCCCACATGAAGGATGGATAAGTGTCGAAATAGACCATAATATAGGTCTAGGACTACGCTACGGATATGTGGTATCAATTTTCACTCTTAACACGCAAGTGTCATTTGTAGGTGATTACACAGTGAAAAAGAATATTTAAAAAAAAGGAGGGATATTGAAAAATGAAAAAATAATATAAAAATAAAAAAATTTGATATATATATATATATAAATATATATATATATATATATATATATATATAAATATATATATATATATATATATATAAGATAAAATATTTTGGGAGAAATTAATAAAAAATATAAATAAAAATTCCCTAAATAAAAAATATATAAAAGATAGAAGACAATTATTACTACTAAGACTCAAAATTAAGAAAGAATGGATTAGGAGAAAGGGGGAGTGAAAATTCATGGACAACATTCTCCTTGAATATAAGTGAAGATATGTTTATTTTCCACACAAGTATGAATTCATGGATTAGTTGAAAAAATGAAAAACTATGTTGAAAATAAATGAATGGCTAGAGAGAAACATAAAATAAGGTTAGAAAGGAAACATAAAAACAAAAATTATGGCATCAAGATAAGGATAAGAAAGAAACAAAAAATGAAAAAAATGGAAGAAGTAACTAGCACAAATGAGACCCAAAAAGTAAATTAAGTCATATGGGAACAATCATAAGTATTAAATGAGGGTAACAATAACTATTTACCTATTGAGGTCAACATACCCCCATTTTTCAAAAATGAGGACACTTGTTCAATTTTTCAAATTATGTTATCAATTGACATTTAAACCAATCAAAATTTCATTATTAAATATCATGTTTGCTTCAGATTTCATTGGCATGCCATCATATTATCTTCATTTAACTTTGTCTAATGTTTATGATCTAATTCTTTTTTTCATGTTGTAGGTTTAATGGGGTCCCAATTGTGTGAATAGTTCATAGAGTTTTATGCATTGATGCTAATTTGACCATCTATTTTGACTAACCCTTGGCCTCTTATAGTCTAATTGAATATATGTTAATTCATGCTAAAAACCTTAGTCTACTATGTTTTATCTTAGGTATTTTTAAATTAGATTCAAATTTCCCCATGTCAAATTTGCATAGGAACATATTGTTATGTCCTAAACTTAGTTTAGATTTTTATCCTAAGGTTCTAGTCATGTTTGTCAACATGACCAAAACCTTAGTCTACAAATTTATATGCTAGGTCTTATATTTATTGAAACCCCCTAGTCCATTTCTTTTCTCACATAAACTAATTAAATGTCGAATCACTTTACTATATTTTAAAATTAGTCTTAAATTTTATCCCAAAGTCCTAATTATATTTATTAATACAACAAAACCTTTAGGTTAGAATTTATCATAAGTTATTTATATTACCTGATCTCTAACTTAGTTTATTTTCATTTCCCATAGAAATGAATCAATGAAAAGATGACAAGTGGTGGAATCTCAAAGCTCAGTATAATGATTAATAGTATTTAAACACCCACCCAGGTCAAAATGTCAAAGAACTCCTATCAAGCATGAGAGTGACAAGTGTCACCATCTTGAAGGTAGCTCAAAGATCTTATGATAAGTGAAGATTAAATAAATCAAGTGAAGTAGAGAACAACCAATCATGTTTGACCTCCCAAATTAAAATAAGTGGAGTGTGTTGATGTGTACAAAAAATATCCAATGGTATAGGGTAAAGGAAATAAGTCAAGGCTCTATAGAGGGATTTGAGGGTACCAAGTGGCATTATCTTGATGACTTAGTCTAAAATCAAAGGTCCACATTTATCCTAATAAGATCAAGTGGATCAAGATTGATGGAGTGTATTTATCCACATAAAGAAGATCCAACAATGAGTGATGAAGTTGATTTTTCAAAGAACCTAGAATGAATACAATAGTGGCATGTGTTGTAGCTATGATAAATGAAATAAATATTAGCCAATGGAATTGAAATTCTTATATTGAGATCTATTATGAGTGGAGAGTTGTCAATTCAATGAGCCTAGATGAAATGAGAAGCCACCACATGTCACAAAGGTGTTAAGAAATGGAGTGTGTTTTAGTAAGCACAGAAAGCCCATGGAGCTACCATGTGGCACACTTTATAGAGATCAAATGAAGATCAATGGTTCATGATGAATCTAAGACTATCAGGCCCCATAAAATATCAATAAAACATATTTAATCTAGCCTCAAGATTACATGATATGGAAACATGTGTCCAAAAGTGATAGATGGTCACATTTCAAAAATTAATACATAGTTTGACATGGTGATGCCACATAAGCAAGACAAGTCAGATGAAAGATCTTATAGAATTAAAAACATGAAAGGTATAAATAATGCAATTAAAGAAAAATCTAAGGCATGAATCTCATAACTCAAACACCATTGCTTCCATTGAAGCTCTAAAAAACCTCTATAAAATCCCTAAGCATATAAATTTCCCTAATTTGCCTTAGAATTCATCGTAACTAAACCTAGAAGAGCTATATTATTACTTGAAATTGCATAATTTAATGAAATGACAACCCACAAGCATGTTTTAAAGGAAAATGTGGAATTTTACTTGACAATAAATGCTAAGGGATGTGTTTTCAAAGACACCAATTTTGTTTCATCTGTTTTAAACATAGGAGACAATAATTGGTTAAGTTTTTTCTAAATGATCGAGAATCAACTAGATATCACTAGGGAAGAGGAGAAAAATCTCTTAATGAAGAGTCTATATGATGACATTGTTGTAATTCAAATGACTAGTCTCCATTATGGAGCAGCGAAGCCTAAGGTACTTTACCATATTGACATTCTTGTTCCTATTTTCAAGGAAAGTAATATAGGTAATGGCATGATAATTAATGAACACAATATGACAAAACTTGCTTATATTTATACTATTGAATTTGAGTCATATTACAAACTACCCAAACCCCAAATTAACCTAAGCTCTACCAATTCTTGGGCTAAGGAAAATAATTTGATGAATAACCTTACCATGTGGCTAGATTTTGGAAACCAAGTCTTTTCAGACTTTAGCAAGAACATCATTATTACCTAATTTAGATGCAAGGTTAGAATGATAATGATAATGTCAAATAGGTTATGTGGAAATGTAACCAATGCATATGTAAACCCATTATGGGTACCCATAGTCTAATTTATAGTTAAAAAGGCAATTGTCCCTCCTCTGGGTGAAATAATCAGTGTCTCATTAAGTAGACAAATCTATACAATTAATAATAAGAAGAAATTCTAGTTTTTCATGATGTCATATCTCTTAGATAATATTTATACAATAAAAAATATTTCAAACTAGAGAAATGGTCACCTAATGGAACATATCCTATTTTATAGTATTATTCCAAGTTGAACATCTTGAAATATAGAGAACACATTCAATTCATATTTGACTATGTCTGCTATACCCTAAGAAAAGCTATAACTGACATCCTAATGACAAGAATTATCCCACTGATCATGAAATCTATTGAATTTATGGGAGATATATGGATATATCTAGAATGCCTATTATAAGGGTTGAGGGAAATCAAAATTTTCCTCTCAATCTACTTGTTTATGTCCATGATAAGTTAGTTGAGTAAGAGGTTACATACCAGCTATTCCATGGCATTGATGGAATATGCAAGACCAAGAGAAAAGGATACCTTCATAGCTTCCCAATGATAATTAGAAATACTATATTCAGATAGCGGGACAATTTTTAAGCTACATAGAAACACAAATCATCCTTCAACCTATAGATTGATGAGCTTAAGTAATGGTATCCTTATGGGAATGTTAAGGAACGTTTAAAAAAATAAATTATAAACGTCCCCTATGATCATGAGCCTAGTGCCTTTGATCTCATTTATAATAAATCATCCTCTTATTTAAAAGTCACAATGAGATTGAAAGAACATAACATGAGGTCTGAGTCAAGACTGGAGAGAAATCAAAAATGGATGACATATGGAAACTGGGATAAAGATAATATCTTATCAGTGGTGAATCCTCTAGACCCCCATCATTTACAAGAAAATGTTCAAGTTGAACAGATGCCTAAGGAGAAAAGGCCACATGAAATAGCTTTTATCTCATCATCTTATGAACCTCCTAGAGTAGAGGAACAATAATTTCATCAAGAAGATGTTCATATGATAACATTAAATACTAATGAGATTGTTTAAGATGCACTTAAGATGCTAGCAATGTATTATGAATCAGAGTCAAATGATGAAGATATAAAGTTTGAAAAAGATAGGGGAAAAAATAAATTATTAGACTTAGGTCCTATTGACACCCCTAAGAGGAAAGTTGAGCTAGCAATTATTCCTTTAGAAAAAAGACCCACAGTGACTTTCACTATTCCTCTAAGTGAAGTTAATCTATTTAGTGAATAAAATATATTATATGGCCCACCAGTTCCATAATGGTTCTTGTATGAGCCTAGATTAAGAAAAGTGATGACTATGCATCATCCTTGGGCCATGATGAAAGACATTAATATTTTTTTGCATCAAAATATTAAACTATTGATCATTGCACTAAAAGAGGAGGAGGAAAGGAGATTAGATGCACCAAGTAATTCAATAGCTTCATCACAAATGTAGATCCCTATTCTTCAGGTTATACTATCTTTAGTAGGGTTAAAGTTTGACCCTAATACTATTGTTTTACAAAGGGTAACTAATAAGAAGATCATCAAAGGAGGTAAAGAGATGATATATCATAAGGTAGAACCATTGACCAATATAACTCAAATAGGAAGAAAAAAATATGGAGAAGATCTAATTTTTTAAGAAGATGTCTTATAGTTGGCTGAAGCACAAATAGAACAACTAAAGGCTATCATAAAGGTTTTAAAATAACAAAAGAAGAAATTGAAAGATCAATTTATTCTATCTATTCTAGAAGCTATGATCAATATGTTTGAAGCTATTTTTTATGATATGTTCAAATCCTTGAAATCAATGAGGTTTAGACAAGATGTAGTGAGTAACCAGGTTACTATGGCAAAGAACTAAGTAGCTCAATGATAGGATTCATATAGCAAGGTAAATGACTTGATAATTATTTTTTTAAAAGATCAAATTCCTAATTTTAAGATATTCAACCTATCCCACTTGAACATGGATATGGTTGTATTGATAGAGAAGAACAATGATTTGAGTAAATGGTCCAAGGGTCTGGAGGATATTTTTGAGGATGGCACATAATTAGAGATCATAATGAGGAATAATTTAGGGAGAATCACCGTAAACCATACTACACTCAGCCCTATTTTTATAATAGCTAATGGGGAATTAAAGGTCATAGATACTAAAGTTATGCAAGAGGTAAGAAATCAAAGGCAAAGAAGGCAGGGGCTGACAACAATAGGATCTTGGACATGATCCTAAATGTAGATGAGAAGATTGGTAAAGTCAGGAGCATTAGAGAAGCACTATATAGAGATGGAAAGGACATCAAAGACCTATTAGATCAAGAATATGTGTTGTTCATGGAACCTATCATCAACCTCAATCTGATTGATAGACAACATGAAAAGGCAATGAGGATCCTATAGCCAAAATAAGGGACCATAGTAGTAAATTCTTTTGTAACTTGACATGTATAATATTTTGAAAGGAGAATATTATTCTTTTAAATGCATGTGAAATTTGTAAATCAAATTTCCTATAGGTTAGTCCATTAGAAGATGTCATAGTTATAGAACATTGTAGAAAGGACACCTGTCTATGACACTTGTACAATTGTAATTTGACATGACTGACCAACATACATCATTAGTTTTCTATATAATGGGTATTGTAATTTGTAAAAGAGAGGGGAGTTTTTATTAAGAAATCTTTGTGTAAATTTGGAGTAATCAATACAAGTAGATAATTTTGAAAATATTGTCTCATTTTTGTTTATGTGATTGCTATTATGGTTATCCTCTCACTTGTCTGGTATAAATTTTAGATTTGAATGGTTCTTATAAATTCTATATATTCACCTTTAAATTATTTTTTTTAATTTATGATAATGATAGATGTATTCAAGGATCTTGGGTTCATTTCATGTTCTTTTCTCTTATTGTAGATGTGCTAATGGTATTTGCTTGTCAAAGTGAATTTGGTTCTTTTTTGTATTACTTCATGTTATCCTTAGATGTTTACCTGATATGTGATAGGATTTGAGCTCATGCTATTTCATGTAATATATTAGTTAAGTGCATATTTGGATGAAATTTGAACTTTGTCATAATGATTGGATTGAATATCAGTAATATCTTTCTTCTCTACCCTACCCTTCCTTTTCCTTATTTTTTTTATCATTTCACTTTAGATTAGCTTCTATTGTAAATAAAGATTTTAGATTACATTATATATATTATATTTTGACCATAATTCACTTCACTTAGACTAGATCATTTTCATAGATTAAATATTAGGTCACGGTTGATCCCAACAACTGAATAGTTACATTATAAATTTTTGAAATAATCCATGTGCTCTACTGTTATTCCACCAAAGATATCAAGATTATCACAACCTGTAACTCATGTAATGAATTACTTGAATCCATAAATGATAAGTGTTTCCCAAACACTCTAAACCACCTATGATACACTTTTAGGCATCAATAGGAACCCATTCTACTCACACTAGAAAGAGGGCCTTTAGCTAAATCTTTGTGAATTTGTAGTGTCTTTGCTAATTTTAGTGAATTATTTGCATATTTTTGTTATTCTTACCTCAATTGTGTAAAGATCATTGATATTCATGTTTTCAAACTACTCTCTAGGCTTATTTAGTTGAAGCTTGTTATTATTTGAATATTCATCGTAAATAGTTGCAAAGGTAGCTTATGTTTTATAAATCTTCCACATTTGAAATTAGTGATGGAAAATTTGTTCAAAGATTGATTGATTATTTGTAAATTTAGGTTTATTTAAACTTATACATGTAAACATCATTTATATTCTCAAGTTTAGATATATATTTGAGCTTATTTAGTCAAATATAGTTGTCCTTTGAATAGATTTATATAAATTTATGCAAAGCTTGTTTAACCTAGGAATATTAAACGTGAAAATCTACTCATAGGTAATAATTGGACTATTATATGAAAAAATTGAGCTAAAGATCATTAATATTTGAAAATATAAGGTTTCTAAGTCATATTTTGAATAGGATTTGAGGTTTACAATCTAGAACTATTAAGAATCAGGACTAGGTCATGGTCTGAATCAAGATTACCTCTCCTTTCATTAGAAGTTCATTGGAAAATAAAAGAAGACAAAGGTAAGTGAAGGGTTTCTAAATATTATCCTACTTTACCTATTCAAGGTGGTCGTGTGTTTAATCATTATCAAGGTATGGATTGATTAAGTGGATCTTCAATTAATGTGACTGGTTAGATATATGACTTGCCTATGATTCTTGATAAGTATTTACCATCTTTCAGTTGTAATGATTTTGTCACAACTAAAGAACATATTAAAAGTTTCAAGATTGCTTTAAGTTTGTTTAATATATTTCATAAATATGTTACATGTGGATTATTTCTATTTAATTTAAAATATGTTGCATGTGAGTGGTTTATAAACCTTCCTAAGAATTACATCACTAGTTATAATGATTCTTATTGAATTTTCACTGATAAATTTGAAAAGATCATCATTCTTTTCATTATTTATCAAAAATTAACCACTATGAAAAGAGATTCAAGTGAAACCATTATAGCCTTTAATGCCAAGTTCTAGAAGATGTTTAGTAAAACCATGGCTTCTTACATACCTAATTAAGCCTTAGATTTAAAAATTTGCAAGGATGCTTTGGATCCCATGACTTATATGTTTCTTAAAAGGTCTATTGGAATTATAAACACTTTGGCCTTGGCCTATTTGAAGCTGTAATAATCAATGATCAAATGTATCTTCAATATCAGCTTACATATGCCATTCTTAATGTTAATCCTAATTTTATTAAACTTAATATCATTCCAAATATAAATAATAACATGCCTACTCTAAACCAAACACTAGTGTTGAATCAATTACCCTTAAGTCATGCTCATCCTGGATAAAACCTAGGATTATTTAACAAATCTACAAATGGATTTCATATAAAAGATCAAAGAGATTTGGTGCCAAAAACTACAAGTTGTACTAAAGTTCATACTCAAATTCACCCAAGAATGAGAATGATTTCATACTCAAAATGGTATAAAATCTGAGTAATGAATTCGTTCAATTACAAAAATAGGTAGGCAATACTAGGGAAAAATCTAATATAGATTATTCTTATCAAAGTTTCAACATACCTAACAACCAATTTCATAATGGTAATAATAATAACAACAATGAGTCATCTAATAACAAGAAAAATCTTAAAATAAACATTTATGATGTGGATTTAACTAAATATTGCATGGTTCATAATACTTCAAAGCATGGTGAGTTAGATTATGGCTTCCATGGAAGGGAGTTCCCAATCAGATTTGTATTTAAAGAGAGCCTAAGATGAAACACATGATCATCGAGTACAATGCTACTAATTAAATGGTCAACATGGTCAATTTTGAGATAGTATTTTACACTCTTGATAATTTTAAGGTATGTGACTCTAAAGATACTCATGTTATGCTTGAAATGTGGAAATTATATTTTGATGGTGTTATATGTAAGCCTCTACATTTCATTCTTGATAGTGGGAGTCAAAAGAATTTAATCTCTGCTAATGTTGTGAAAATCCTAAATTTGTCCATAAAGCCTCACCCAAAGCCATATAGTATTGGATGGTTGAGTCTAGGGAGAAACCTTCATGTCACCCACTAATGTCTTCTCTAATATGCAATAAAACCTTTCCAGGATGAGGTCTTATGTGATGTGATAAATCTAGATGTTTGTGATGTACTCTTTGGTCATCTATTCATGTATGATCAACATGGTATCTATGAATCAAGAACTCAAAGGATCACTCTCATTCTTGGAACATGGTGCTAGAGGGTACCAGAGGTACCACCTTCTACATTTATCTCCTTGATTAGTGCCAAGAAATTTTTTCTCATGGTGGTCAAGCCATATGAATCTAAAAGGAATGATGTTTCAGCCTTCACTACATAAACAAAAGAACAACAAAAGCTAATAGATAACAAGCTGAAGAAGTTCATGTCGTTCCATCCATAGATTAATTGTCAAACAAAAATGGTGAACAATCAGTCCCTACATAGCTCCACAAAGCACAGTCCATTCTAAGTATGTATCATAAATCAAATCAAAAAACAACTACCACACTTGATGACAAATATTTACATAATGGGTACCATTGATTCACAAGGAGAGAGGAATGATCTGAGAAACATTTTAGGTGACAATTTAGGTGATGGTTCTACCCCAATTGGTGGCAGAACTTTTAGGAGCCATAACCTTTACACCATAGCTTTGTTCGACTCCCCATTTGAACCATTGGAAAGATAAGAATGAGGGGAACATCATCAGATTCCATGGAGATTTAATAATTGGTTTTTTACCCCTAAAAAAATTTAAGTGCCCCAAATTTCAATTTTAGTTGTGTAGTCTAAAAATAGTAAGTTTTTAAAAATAGTAGTTACTTGAATTTTGTATTATTGTAAATCATGGAAGTCAAACCACTTAATATCCCTCAATATTGGTGACCTTACACATCTTCCTAATACCTTAAAACCATGTATAAATTAATATTTAACCCAAAATGGAAATGGGACATTTCTTCTCAGAGATAGGCATATGCAAATTTAATGAATAAAACATACCTTCTTAGAGATAACATTATTGTTATTATGTTATTATTTCTTAAATTATCTTTCAACCAAAGCTTTTTTATTTTTGGATCATGTTCTGATCAATCATATTGGAAATGAATTTAATACTTCTTATAGACTTTAGTTTTTTTGCACTAATAATTTGGTAGAGTATGAAGCTTTAATCTTAGGATATAATTTTCCATTAAGCATTAGGTAAAATAATTAATAATGTATTTTCACTCTAATATAGTAGTTAATCAAGTTATAAGCATATCCTAATAAATAGAAGTTTAGATTTTTTGAATTGATATAGTACTTTGATGCTTTTAATATCATCTCAATCCATAGAGAAAAGAACAAGCTTTTGGATGAGCTAACCTTAGCTACAACCAATATTATTCCTAATCAAGACTCTAAAATAGGAAACCTTAGTATTTAATTTGTTCCATGTCCCTTAGTCCCTAATAATATCAATCATTTACAAGTATTTAGTGATGATCAATAAATCTTAGACTTCATGAACAACTCAGGAGTATTAGAGTCTCACATCATTGATGAAGTCAATGAAAATGTTCTTGATAAAGATAACATTGATGAAAAGATTGTGCAATTAAGTGACAACAAAATTCCCAAAGTCATGATTAATTTAGAAAGACTATTTGACATAGATGAACTAGCTAAAACTGTCAAAGTTCCTAAGGTGAATGGGTTAATGTAGTTGACCTAGGAACTCAAGGTGAACCTTAGATTGTAAACATTGGTACATCATGCGTAAATGAATAATTAATAAAAATTAAAGAGTTATTGACCAAGTATAAAGATGTTATAGCATGCTCCTATGAAGACTTAAATGTATTTGATCCTAGATTCATAACCCATACCATTACACTAAAAGAAGCCTACAAACATTTTAGACAATAGTTAAGGCTAGTCAACCCTATTTTAGAATCATTGATCTATAAAGAGGTCACAAAGTTTTTGGATGCAAAAATAATGTTTCCCATTAGACACTCCATTTGGGTAGTGTTGTCTCCAAATCTTACACCCTAGAAGAGGGCTATTTAGGCTTCCTCTAGACTTGGGTAATGTTGGGATATTTATAGGCCTATAGGTGTGCCTATAAGGGGAAATGAACCTATAGGTTGAAAGGTCTAGATCCATGTATTAGCTTTTGTGCAATAAAATTTTTGAACCAATTTGTATGAGTGAAAAGAGTTAAAAGTTTGCATAAATGAAAAGCCTAGTCTAAAATGGTGATACACCAAGAATTAGTATCCACATGTATTCCCTATACCTATGAAAAATACAAAAAATAATATTCTATAAATCAAACTCTAAAATATTATAACATAAGTATTTTAATTTAGAGACAAAATAAATTAGATCACACAAGGTAAATAAATGGAAAATATAACCTGTATAGTCCAAAAAAAAGGTTACATGTGTAAAATCTCATACAGCTATAATGCACTCTCCATGACTTATTGGATCAACTCTTTGATTAAAAATAGGAAGGATAAATAATATAATGATAAAACATCACTTGTTGTCACTCTATGTCTCTTGCATGCCTAGGCAAATGTCTATGACTGAGAAAGAAAATAGACTTATGCTTCTTTGCTCAAAGGCAATAAAATGGTAAAACATTCCAGTAGTGTTTCTCTGTATTATCTATGGATGATAAAACAAGAGTCCAAGGGTCCTATTTATAGTGAAATATGGAGAGAAGAGAGAGCTATTGGGTGACAAAATAAAATCCTCCAAAATGGTTTATAGTCACCATCCTGGTGAAACTAATTCCAATTGTTCTCTCATTCAATTAGAGTTTATCCTTCTCTTTGATTCACCCTATTGAAATGACTAGGATAACTAAAAAATCAATGGTGAGATGACCCTCCATAATAAATGGATTAGATCACTATTGTGAACCTTATATTCTTCTTGAGAGCTCTGACATTTTGTACTGTAGACCCATTTGGGTTTTCCAAGTGACTTTACTTCTAATTAGTTCTATGTGTTCTTTGATTGCTTCTACTTGTAAAAGTCATAATAAAATATATCTTGAATACTTGAAAATCATTATATATTTTTTTGGGGGCTTTTCAATTTCTTTTACTTGTAAAAGTCATAAGAAAATCTCTTTAGGAAACCCAATTTGCATTATCTTTGCTTAAGACCCTATCGGGCTCTCTAAATGGCTTTACTCTTTGCTTGAAGACTTTAGGAATGAATTTGATGTCATATGACACATCATATTTTAATCTCAATGGCTATTTCACCTCCCTAAATTTGATGTAGTATGACACATCATGCTTGTACCCCAATGGCTAGTTGCCCATTTTGAATTTGATGTCCTATGATACATCATCTTTCTACCCTAATGGATAGTTGGATGTATTAAACATGACATCATATGGCACATAATGGGGATCCATAAAGTTATGTTTATTATTTTAGGTAATTTTCCTAAATTAATTCCTTTAAATCATTTGTCTAAAGGAATTCTTTTGGTATTTTTCCTAGAAGAAAAAGGCTAGTTCCTTCAAGAACTTTTCTTCAAGGACACTTGGGAAAGTTTCCTTATAAAAAAATTTTAAGGATACTTGGGGAACTCATAGGGTCCCTTAAAAAATTTTGAAGTGAATTTCCAAAGGAAATCGGCCTTCAAAACTTTTTTGAAAGGCATTTACAAAGACAAAGTATTCTTCAAAAAAGTATAAAGGGTCACTTGGGAAGAAAAGTGCCCTTCAAAAAAGTCTGAAGGGACACTTGAGCTAAAAAGTGCCCTTCAAAACTTTTCTAAATGGTCACTTGGAATAAAATTGCCTTTCTAAAAAGTCTAAAGTGACACTTGGGAAGAAAAGTGCCCTTCAAAAAAGTCTGAAGGGACACTTGGGATAAAAAGTGCCCTTCAAAACTTTTTCAAAGGGTCACTTGGAAGAAAGTACCCTTCAAAAAAGTTTGAAGGGAAACTTGGGAAAACAAAGTTCCCTTCAAAAAAATTTTAAGGGATACTTGGGGGGAATGAGGCAAGAAAGGTCCTTCAAAATAGTTCTAAAGGGCCACTTTTGAGAGGTAAGAATCAAGACCTTTTTGGGTTTTGTAATTACTTTTGCTTATAAAAGTCATAAGACTTCTTCCTTGGGAAACTTGAAGTCATTCATCATTGAAAACCCATAAATTATTGTAAGGAGTAATTCGGGTCCATAAACCCAAATTACTTCTACTCATGAAACTTTTATAAGGTGATTAATTTAGAGAACCTAACTTGGTCTTAAGGAGTAACTTAGGTTTATGAGAGGCCAATAATTTACCTAAGGAGAACTTGACATACACTAAAATTGACCCAAAACACTTTAGCCTCATTAACTTGCAATTTTAGACCTCTAAAATGACTTGTTCTTGCAACTGTTGTTTGGTTCTCCATAAAAATGCTTGAACAAATTGTATTAAGATGAAATTTGGCCATCATTATTGGTGATTCTAAGGGGATTCATGCATACTATGTCAAAGACCAGTCACCTAAATCCTTCCATTGGGAATGGACTTATGTATATAGGCATTTCAAATATAACTAAACAAGATTTGGTTTAAAATCACACTAGCTGGGTTGTTGTACACATAAGGCAAAGATGCACACCAACAATGGGAGGGAAAACATGATTGTGCTATAAATCACTTAGGGAAAACAAACACATCAAAATAAATGCACCAAAACAAAGTATATATAAGACATGGCTAGTAAGGTTTAAAAGCAAGGCTTCATGTGGATTCCATTCACTAGAATAGGCAACTCTTCTCCATCCATTTTCAATAATTGAAAGGAGTTTCTTTGCTTTCACTTACTGATGATGTAAGGACCACTCCACAAGGTATCAAAATTTTTATGTTTCTTGGATTTTCACTATCTTTATCCTATTTTAAGACCAGGTCACATTCTTTGAAAACTCTTACCCTATCCCTTTTGTCAAAGGATTTCTTCATGAGGACTTGATGGTGTACCAAATATTTGTGTACATCATCTCTTGACTCTTGTCATCACATTAATTATATCAATTTGACCTCCTTGGGAGTGTTTTAAATTAATTTTAGATTTTTTACAAGCTCCAAGACAAGGAGATCTTGTGATATGGATAGCCTAGATTCTCTCCCATAGACAAGTACAAAGGGAGAATTACCAATTAACTTCTTGGGAGTGATTATATCTACCTATAAGGTTTTCATTATCTTTCTATACCATGCTCTTTGATTGGTTTCCAATGTCCTCTTGATGATCTTAATGATGTTCTTATTGGTAGACTCAACCAATCCATTACCTTGAGGGTAGTAGTTGGATGAGGTACTCAAATGAAATCTACTCTTTGTTTCCCATTCACATGTTTTAGCACTTATGAAAGCAAGTGCATTATCTAAGATGATGACATGAGGATCTCCAAACCTTGTTATAATGCTATCATAAAAATCCAAGATGGAATTTTCATTTGCTTCTTTCAAAGTAACAACCTCTACCCATCTTGTGATGTAATCTATAGTAGTCAATATCCATTTGTGTTTAGCACTTGATGAAGGGTTGATTATGCCAATGAAGTCAAGGCCCCATTACATGAAAGGCTAGTCCACTTTGATAGGATTCAATGGAAGGGAAGCAAAAAAAATTTGCCAATAAAGAAAGCACATTGAGGACAATCCTTAGCCCAATGATAACACTCCTTAAAAATACTAGGCCAATAGTAACCAGATCTTATTATTTTTACAACTATTGTTGTAGGAGAGAAGTGACCACCATCTACACCATTATGGAACTTTTCTAATAGCATATCAAATTGGTCATTATTAATGCATCTTAGCAACACATTACTCACATCCTTTGTAAATAGAATGCCATCCAAAATATAATAAGGAATAGCTTGTATCCTAAAATACCTTATTTGAGATTTGTTCAAGCCATTAGGACAGTCACTATTTTGAAGAAAACCAATGATGTCATGTGTCCAACTTTGATTTTACATTTGATCAGTTGGTTGCTCTTGAACTTGATTTACCAAGGATTTCTCTTTTGGCTCTTGAAATTTAGGTACTAAGTTCTCACATAAACCTCTTCTTCTTACTTGGCTAGTAACCTTGATGTCAATGTCATATTCCATCACCTTGGTGATCCATCCAGCTCTCTTCTCATTAAGATCCCTGCTTAGGAGAAACTACTTGGTGCCAAGATGGGAGACCATGAAATGGATCCTATTGTTGAAAACCATCTACCTAAACTTTTTCAAGCCTCTAATGATGTTAAAATCTTGCTTCTAAACAAAATAATATCTCGTTTACTAGTCTTTTAAGCCTTGGTTAAGGAAAGAAATTAGCTACTCAACATCCTCATCATTATTTTCCATAGGAATGGTTGAGATAGTGTCTAGGTTAGAAAAATTATAAAGAATGAAATCCTTAGAAAAATTTAGATTTAAGACAGTGGGAAATGCTAAAATTTCTTGCTTGATTACCTCAAATCTACCTTTGCCTTCCTTTATCCAGGTAAAAACTTAGTTCTTTTTTAGCATGGCTATGATAGGCTTTACCATAATTGCAAAGTTTGGGATAAACCTCCTTATAAAGTTTTTTTCCCAAGATAATTTTTAGTACTTTTCTATGTTGAGGCAAAGGCAAGCTTATAACAGCTTCAATCCTTTTGGGGTCAATAAATAATCCTTTTTTTAAAACAGCATGACCCATAAGCTTGCCTTCATGGACAATGAAGATGCACTTCTTTGTATTGAGGGATATTTCATACTCTCCACACTTCTTAAAAACTTAGCATAAATGTCCTATATGATCAGTAACATCTTTTGAAAAAATGGTTATATCATCAAGGTAAACAAGCAAAAATTTATTGATCAAACCTTTTAAAGCCATGTATATTGCCCTTTGAAATTTATCTCCAACCTTGGATACACCAAATGGCATCTTATTATAGGCAAAGGTCCCCCACTTAGTGGTGAAGGTTGTCTTTAATTGATCCCCTTCATTTACCAATATTTGATTATAACCTGAATAACCATCAAGAAGTGAGAAATGTTGAAAACCTAAAACAACTTAAAAAATTTGTTCCATGAAAGGGAGTGGGTAATGATCCTTGAGAGACACTTTATTTAGATCATGAAAATCCATAAAAAGTCTGATTTCTCCATTATTCTTACAAACTGGCACAAGGTTGGCTACCCAAGTTGAGTTCTTGATAGGAAAGATAATCCTAAACTCAATCAATTTGGTCAGTTCTTTCTTCATGAGTTATTCTACCTTGGGGTTGATAGGCCTTTGCTTTTGTCTTACCAGTTTAGCTCCATTATCTAACGGAATGGTGTGATGTGATAAACTTGGGTCGAATCCCTTCAAGTCCTTTTATTCCTAGGCAAAGATGTCATGAATTTTTTTGCATAATGTAATAAATTCTTGCCTTTCTAGCTGAGAACAAGCCTTGTCAATATTTAAAAGTTTATCCTTAAAAATCAAAACTCTCTCATAGTTCTCTTCTTTTGTTGTAATGCTCATTCTTTTGTTTTTATTTTGATCATCCTCATTGAAGACACTCTCTAGTGTAATCATCCCCTTGGGTATTTTATTTGTCTTCAACTATATAGTTTACTCTTTATAATGATCATGTAACTTCTTTTTATTTCATGAAGAGAAGCCTACCTCATTTTTTAATAAGTGTGAAATGTGTTCATCACTTTCAAACACTTGACATGACACATAATTATCCAAAATTTAAGGTCTCATAATGATCTTCATATGAGATTGATCTTTCTCTTGTTTAACATCAACAACTAAGTCAAATTATGCTCCTATTGTAGCCAGTCTATTAGCATATTTGTTCAAGTCTCTTGATATGAGTTGGATGTTGAAGGCATCAAAATACTAAAATAGGTCCCATATCTTATGCTTGTCAAATTTGAGCAAGGGGTTCTTGGTTGTAGCTTGAATTCCCACTTAATGAATGACCAAATAATTATCTCCATAGACTTTCAAAAGTTTGATTCCTCTCTTCTTTGCCCATTGGAGACAATGAACTAAGCCTTCATATTATACCACATTGCAAGTGTAGATGAAGTGAAACCTATAAGAAGATTAATAATGATTATTTGATGGGGAAACCAATATGACACCAAATTATACACCTAATTTTCTCCTTAAACCATCAAATAACATTTCCCACGTGCCATCAAGCTCATGATCTTCATTGGTGAGTGAAGGAATTGGGACATTTTTCTCATGCATGAAGTAAAATTCCAAATTATTTTCCGTAATTAAAGTGTAAGGATCAAGGCCATGTGTTTTGATGTTGTACTTGTCAAGATAGAGGTAAAAAATAGCTTTGAGAGGAGATGTTTCACTATTCAGGAATACATCTTCCTCCTCGTTGATTAGATAGTTTTTATTTGTCATTGTTTTCAAGTATGGCTCAATGTGGAACCTTGATAAGGGTTGAGTCATTATGGTTACCTTGTCTTGAAAGATATAAATGACCAATTAGTATAAATATATCCTCATATCTTTGTCATAAAGTCCCTAGATAAGCATTTAACAAAGTGTGTTGGAAAGTCCACCACCACAATATCTTCCATGATAGGGAAGCTTGGGTAGCCATGTAAAAACACATTTAGAACTTTGACCATTCCTACCATTTTGGTTGGAGTTCCATCCAACTATAACACACCTTTACTATGTGGCTCATAGTTCAAACCCAACTTATCAGCCACTAATTTAGGCATAATATTAGTGCTTACTCCATTACCCACAATATAATCATGGACCAACTTATCTCCTACAATGAGTGTGAGGTAGAATGGTGGTGGTTATTTATATTTATTGGATGGCTCCAAAAAATGATTTGGAGAATTTGTGAGAGCCAAACTATTATTCCTTGAAGATTGAGGAGCCACATGCATGCATGCTAGTTGATCTTGCAAAAACTCCTTTTGACTAGGTATATTTAGAACCTTCCAAAGGGATATGCTTATCTTAGTGCTCTTTAATGAGTCCATAATATTTAGAAATGGAGTATTCAATTTCTCCTATATTTTTTATTGTAAAAAAGTATTTATTTCCTAATATGTTGTAAGCTTGGTATTTACATTTACATTCTAATTTTTTTAGGATCATGATTTGTAGAGGGTACAACACTTCGATTGGTGTTTTGTGGCCTTGGAGAGGCATCACATATAATTATTCATGGCTCCTAGCCTTCTCCTAAGGCTATATTATTATACCTTGTATTATTTTTAATTGACATGCCTTGATTTAATGCAAAATCATCCTTTTATTTATAGTTCATCATCCCCACAGTTGGGTTACTACCTTCTCTATGATTATCCCTTTGGCTGGGACATGCTTCTTATACTATCATGTAAGGAGTAGCTTACTCTTTTGTACTCAAAGCATAATTAGTTACTCTTTATCATGTAAAAATTGACCTTGAGGCTGCCCCTACTGGTCCACATGATCTTCTCCTTACACTAGGTTTACATGAACTAGAATAATAGCCTTTACAAGAAGAGTAGAATTTGGATTATATGCATTGGACTGCATATTGTAACCTTATTGATTTTTTCCTCTCCCCTAATAATTGTATTGAGATAGAGCTATATATCTTTATTAAGGATTGTATTGTGCATTAGGATCACTTACCTAATATTGATCTTGTTTGAGCTAATCTCTCAATGATCTAATTTCATCATCCTTGTCCACAGTATTATCCACCTTCTTGGGAAAGGCTCTTAGCTTCACATTAGCATTAGGAACCTATGACATGCTTGGAGCTTCACCTGAGTTGTGGGATAACAAAGGCATGAGAACTATTATAGGGAGTCTTCTAACCTAAATTAGGCTATTCTTATCCTCAATGACTACCTCATATGCACTTGTAAGAGTGAATCCTCCCATTGACTGTAACATAATAGCAACATCAATACCAATCCATTTGAGGTATGTTGGGAACACAAATCTAAGAGGAGGTTTGATGATTGGTGGCAACATATACCATGTTCTTTGAAATATCTCATTGAAATATCCTATGGATTCATTTGGAACTCTTCTTATTACATTTAACTAATGTATTAGGGAAGCATGATCACTCTTATTTTCAAATCTTGTCACCAATAGGTCTCCAAAACCATCCCAACTTGTAATACATCCCCTTTCAAATTTTCTATACTAGTCAAGTGTTTTGCCTTTTAAAGTCATAGAAAGTAGCCTAATGGCTATGTTGGCCCTAGTAACATTATGGAAATTGTAGAATGTAGAGATGTATCTAATATGTTCACATGAGGTAATAGGACCCTCTCCATTGAAACTATGAAGGTTTTTGGTAGTATTTGGAGGTATGGGGTCATATGAAGGAAGCTATATTGGGTATTAAGATCAGGGAAAGGTTAATGTTTATCTATCTCTCACATTTCTCCCATTTCTCTTCTTCCCCTATGATCTTCTATTTCTTCTTCTTCTTCAACTTCATCCTCTCTTTGAACTTATTCAAAATCTTCTAATTCTTCCCTAAAACCTCCTTACCAAGGATTTAATAGGGATAGGAGTGGTTTAGGACATTATTCTTCAATAAAAGCTTCAACTAAAGGGGTTTGGTTAGAAACTCTTAATGACCCTGTGAGGACCATGTAGGATAATGTATAAAACTTTATTTAGAACTAGGGATTAACACCTTTTTAGAGTTGATACATGTTGGGTTAGGGATATTTATACTACTTAGGCCTCTCAAGACCAACATTTGACTTGACTTAGAGATAATTTGGGTCCCATAGGGCATGCCAAAAATATTGACTCCAAATATTGCACCCTAGAAAAGGGATATTCAGGCCTCCTCTAGATTTGGTCAAAGTTCTGACATTTATATACCTATGGGTGTGCCTATAAGTGGAAATGAACCACTAGGTTAAAAGGGATAGCTCCCTATATTAGATTTTATTTAATAAAACTATTGAACTAGTTTGTATGAGTGAAAAGAGTCAAAAGTTTTCAAAAATGAAAATCCTAGTCTAAGATGGTGATACACTAAGAATTAGTATCCACATGTATGCCCTATACTTATGCATAATACAATATAATATAGTCTATAACTCAAGCTCTAGAAGATTCCAATATAAGTATTTCAATGTAGATATAAAATGAATGAGATCACACAAGGTAAATATCTAGAAAAGACAACCTGTATAGTCTAGAAAAAAGGTTACACATTTGTAAAATATCTTACAGCTAGAATGCACTCTCCATGACTTGTTGGATCAACTCTTTGCTCAAAAACATGAAAGATAGAGAATATAAAGATAAAAAATCACTTGTTATCACTCTATGTCTCTTTCATGCCTAGGAAAATGTCTATAAGTTAGAAAGAAAATAGACTTATGCTTCTTTGCTCAAAGGAAATAAAATGATAAAATAGTCCAGTAGGGCTTCACTCTATTATCTGTAGATGATAAAAAAATAGCCCAAGGGACCTATTTATAGAAAAAGAGGAAGAGAAAAGATAGATCTTGGGCACCAAAATAGAAGCCTTCAAAATGGTTTGCAATCACCATCCTAGTGAAATTGATTCCAACTATTCTCTCATTCAGTTGAAATTTGTCCTTCTCTTTGATTCACCCTCTTCAAATGACTAGGATGACTAAAAAATAAATGGTGAGATGACCCTCCCTAAGAAATGACTCAGATAACTTCTTTGAACCTTAGATTCTTCTTTAGAGCTCCCACATTTTGCACTATAGAACCATTTAGGTTTTCTAAGTGACTTTACTTCTACTTGCTTCTTTAGGTTCTTTAATTGCTTCTACTTGTAAAAGTCATAAGAAAATATCTTTTGAAAACCCACAAAGCATTGTCTCTTTTTTTTAGGATTTTATATTTCTTTTACTTATAAAAGTCATAAGTGAAGCTCTTTAGGCAACCTGATTTGCACTATCTTTGCTTAAGACCCTATCTAGCTATCTAAATGGCTTTACTCATTACTTGAAGACATTAAACATGAATTTGACATCCTATGGCACATAATATTTGAATCTCAATAGATAATTTGCCACCCTGAATTTGATGTCCTATGACACATCATGCCTACACCCCAATGGCTTGTTAACCACCCTAAATTTGACATCTTATGGCATGTCATCTTTACACACCAAAAACTTGTTGGTTGTATTAAACATGACATCTTGTGGCACATCATGGGGATCCATTAGGTGAGGTTTATTATTTTAGGAAATTTCGCTAATGTAATTCCTTCATACAATTTGTTTGAAGGAATTCTTTCAAGTATTTTAGCTGAAAGGCAATGGCTAATTCCTTCAAGAAATTTTCTTAAATGATACTTGGGAAAGTGTCCTTTAAAAAAAATTTGAAGGATACTTGGGGAAGGTACAAGGTCTATTTGGAATATTTTGAAGGGAATTTACAAAGGAAATGGCCTTTTAGAATTTTTTTAAAGGGCATTTCCAAAGGAAATGGCCCTTTAGAACTTTTTCAAAGGGCATTTCCAAAGACAAAGTGCACTTTAAAAAAGTTTGAAGGGTCACTTGAGAATAAAAGTTCCATTCGTAAAAGTCTGAAGGCACACTTGGGATAAAAAGTGCCCTTCAAATTTTTTTTGAAGGGTCACTTGGAAGAAATGTGCCTTTTATAAAATTCCAAAGGGACACTTGGGAAGAAAACTGCCCTTTAAAAAAGTCTAAAGGGACACTTGGGCTAAAAAGTGCCCTTTAAAATTTTTATAAAGGGTCACTTAAAAGAAAAGTGCCCTTCAAAAATGTTTGAAGGGATACTTGGGAAAATAAATTGGCCATCAAAAAAATTTAAAGGGACACTTGTGGGGGAATGAGGCAAGAAAGGTCCTTCAGAAAATTTCTAAAGGGCCACTTTCGAGAGGTAATAATCAAGACCATTTTGGGTTTTCTAATTGCTTTTGCTTATAAAATTCATAAGACTCACTCCTTGGAAAACCCAAAGTCATGTATCGTTGAAAACCCACAAAGAATTAGAAGGATTAATTTAGGTTCATAAACCTAGACTACTTTTACTCATGAAAATTTTATAAGGTGAGTCATTCAGAGAACCTAAATTGGTCTTGATGAGTAACTCAGGTTTATGAGAGGCCAAGATTTGACTTGTGGACAACTTGATATACACTATAATGGATCCAAAACACTTTATCCTCCTTGAATTACAATTTTGGACCTCTAACATGACATTTTATTACAATTACTTTTCCTATCTCCATGAAAATGGTTAAACAAATTGTACTAAGGAGAACTTTGGTTAACAGGTAACTAACTTAGTACTAGTTAGGAAGAAAAATTGAGAAATTAGATTGTGCATAGACTTCAAAAATTTGAACAAAGCTTCTGAAAAGGATAATTATCCTTTACCTTCACTTTAACAAGTTATTCAAATTATCAGTGGTTCCATTATTATATCTTTTCTTGATGGTTTTTTAGGTTATAACCAAGTTTTTGTGAACAAGGAGGACAAATTAAAGACTTCATTCACAACTAAATGGGACACTTTTGCCTATAAAAGGATGCCATTTAGACTAATAAATGTAGGTGAAAATTTATAAAGATCTATGAACCATGATTTCCAAGGTCTCATAGGTAAGTAAATTATCATTTATATGGATGATCTTATTGTGATTTCTAAAAATAGGGATGACCACATTATGCACTTGGAATAGATATTTGAATAATGTAGAAGGTATGGAATTTATATGAATCCCAAGAAAAGGATTTTTTATGTTACTGAGGGAAAGTTATTAGTATATGTCATAACTAACAAGGGGATTTATATAGACCCTAATAGAATACATGCCATATCCAAGATAGAATCCGTTAATAATATAATAGAGTTAAAATCTTTATTTGGGAAAATTGATTTTGTGAGAAAAACTATTTATGGTTTTGTAGAAATTGTAATACCACTAAATGATATGCTTAATAAGGTGTTAAGGTTAGCATACCCCCATTTCTAACAAATAGGGACCCTTGTGATTATTTTGAGCCTTAGCACTAAAAGGTTGATATTCTACACTTTACTATGATTTGAAGTTTACTAATGCATGATGAAACTAGCCCATTTGTTCATAGGTTTTGTTTAAAACTTACCTAATGTTATTAATATTTGATCCTTGTATCTTAAGTTTTAGGTTTAATGGACTTCCCTTCAAAGGATCATGCTATAAAATTATATATTAACCATGTTCGTACTTTTCATATTCTCAAATTTATGGTAGGTCATAGTTGGATTCATGTGATAAAACCCTCTTTCAATAAACCCTACCTAGATATTTAATTCTAATTTGGAAAAAAAAAATTGGTAGGAACATTTCTAAATTAACCCTATACTTAAGACTAATTTTTATGCTAATTCTTGGCCATGTTTTTCACCACAACTATAACCTTACCCTAAAAATCATGCATTGGTCCCCTTTTATTTCCCCATTTCCATTCCCTATGTTCTTAACATGGTCTAATGTTTATTCTTATAGGTTATTTTATCTAGGAATGGTCCCCTTTATTCTAGCCTTAGCCTAATGTTTTGACCTTAATGCCCCATTTATATTTATCAACACAAACATGACCTTAGTCTTAAAACTTTAGCATAAGTTTTTATTAACCCACGTCTTAATTTAAGCTCCTAGATTCATTTTAGATCTGATGGTCCACCTTTCATCATGAGAAATGATCTAACAGAGTGAATAAATATTGACAAATCAAATCTTTGATCCTCCATAATAATCCCTTAATATCACCTGAATCATGATCAATGATTTGTGCTTAAGCAGAACTAAGGATATAACAACATGAAATCATCATAAGAGTTTAAAGAACCCCTTTTATCAAATATAAACTTAGCCTATGTTTTAACTTAATTTTTAATTATATTTATTAATACAACAAAACCTTATGATATAACTTATGCTATGTTTAATCATTTAGATCAAGATCACTAGTCTACAATTACTTGCATGCATTTAATCCAATAGAACAAATATGGTGCTAAAAATTTAAAAGCCCAGGGAGCCATACAAATTCTGCATATGTCATTCTCACATTCAAACATGACAAAAATCAGTCCTAGACATTAAAATTAACCAATGTCATGTATCTCATCACATTCAGATCAACGGTCTACACTTCATCATGGATATTGATCTAATGGAGCATATCAAATCCAAGGTATATGGACTAGAAGGGTTTTATGAGATTAAAATTGATGTTATTGTGACCATCATTTGAAATTCATGATACCATAAACTTTAATCCCATTAAACTTAATGATCTAATCTCTTAAAATTGACATTATTGTGACCATCATTTAACATCTGCAAGGCCATCATTGATGTCTATGAGATCATCAAATTTAAGATAATCAATTTTGCTTAGACATAGGGATATGTTTAAAATTTTTGATAAAAGATTATGGCTTGTATTGTATATTAATGGGACCCCTTATAATATGTTCAAACACTTAGCATCTTTGAACTTTAAATAATAAAATGATCTTGTGGTCTAAATATATGAAGACATGGACTTAGTCTTAGTCTATTTCCTAAGGTTCCAATTGCATTTATTTGAATGTAATAAACCTTAGGATATAGACTTATATTAAGCCTTATGTGAAAATGTCCTTGTGACATAAATATTATCTTAAAAATAGTTTAGCCTAAGGTTTTCTCATTTTTATTAATATAGTAAAACCCTAGGTTAAAACCTAGCATTTGGTCCTAGTATTATTTTTCCCCTTTGGACATGTTCTATGAACATAACATAAATATTTTAGCATAAAGTTTATGTTGTTTTTATTAACATAACATAAAAATTATCCTAAAATATTTATCTTGGGTCACCTTTGTATGAATAATAAAAACTTAGGTTAAAATACTTTAGCCCAAAGCTTATAATGTGTTTATTAAACATGAAATAAACATTAGCCTAAAAGTATTTAAGCCTAATTCCATTCTTATATCATGATTCTAATTAGATTTATCACCCTTTTGTAGGATAAATGACCCATGCTTCATCACAAAGATTGATTAGATAGAGAGAATGACCCGATGAATCTAAATAATTTGATTTATAGGACCAATCATGTTAATCTATTTAGATTAAGATCAATGGCTAATACTTACTTGTGAGAGCACGAAGGGATGGATTTTAGTATCTAGCGACTTTTCAACAAGCCCAAAAGGCTTAAAATATTTAAATGTGCAAGCACATGTTCACTACACATAATTTAGAGCCTAAAAGTCCCATGAAAGTGCCAAATGTCATAACCACAGGGCCTGACAAAAAGTAGCCAATGACTCTCAAGCCCTATGATCATGATTAATGGTCCATGTTGATCCATAAACAAATATATAATGGTGTGAAAGAAAAGTTTGATTTTAAAAAGACAATGGATAGCCCCTGAGAGCATTTATGAAAAATTCCATGAAAGTTGTCAAATAAATGCCACATGGGTGCCACACAAGCACACAATGATAAAATCAAATATTTTGTGTGCTCAAAAAGGTAAAGGTATAAAGGCATGAGTGTCAATTAAATATAGAACATGAATGAACCTAATTCCAAATTTCCATTACCATTAAAGCTTTATACCAACCTTAAGCATCCATAAAATTCATAATTGGAGCTTCGATCAGTCACAATCAAACTAAGAGAGTTTAATTGCAATCTGAATAAGAATGAATAGTCCTAAAGGCTACTTGTAATTCATTTGGTAAGAAGTTGCAACTTCCAAAATCATGGCCACTCATATAAAACAACAAAGGGACAAGATAGAGTTATATTTGACATTAGATAATGAGGGAAGAATATTTAAGGACACAAACTTGGATACTAAAATTTTGAACACTGAGAATAGGAACTGGTTCAAACTCTTTTAGACCAAGAGATATTATAAACTATGTAACCCCTAAATAGACTTAACCACCATTAAAAAGTGGATTGGAAAGATTAATCTAAATGCAATCCTATCCTCATGGTTGCTTACTAGGAACCAAGTAATCTAGGACTGCATAGGTAAAATACCAATTGTCCAATTTATGGAGGTCATCAATATAATAATTACCTTGCTAAATATGTTATGTAGAGCCCTCTCTACCATGAATATTGAAAAAATATGGGTGTCTTATGTTTACTTCATGGTTGAGAAAGGACTCACTCCCCCATTAAGTGAGATGATCAATATCTATTTGAAATCCTAATTCATAACCATCAAGAAGAAAACAAGCAAACACTTTTACATGATATCCTATCTACTTGATGCCCTTTTACCCTCCACCCATATCCCAAACATTAATAATTCGTCACCTAATGGGATACCTATTGTCTTTTATCATTATTACAAACTCCATATATTCAAATATATACATAATATGTAGTTCATCTATGATTGTGTTTATCCATCCCTAGTGGAAGCCATCACATGAATCCCCATGAGTAGGGTCAGCCCATTGATTAAGAAATATGAGGAATTAATAGGGGATATATGGTTCTACCCTAAATTCACAATAAAAATGATAGAAGGGTCTTTGATATATCCCTCCATGTTACCCATCTATGTGCCAACCAAGCTATAATAAAAAGACATGGATTACCAAATTCTTCATAGTATAGATGGATCTTGCAAGGAAAAAAGGAAAAGCCTTCCCCATCCCTTTCCTTTAATAATTAATAGAATTGTGTGGAAAAATTGGGAACATGTAAATGTTTTTTCTAGACAAAGGGATTCCACCTAAAAAAGTTGATTTGAGGCAATGGGACCTTAATGGGGTTATCACCAAACATCTAAAGTCAAAAACCATAAAAAAAACATATAATCATCATCTTGAGATCCATGACGCATTCTACATCAAGGTCTCTAGTTTCCCAAAGGTATTATCTAGGTTGAAAAAAACATAACATCAAGCTTGAGCCTAGGTTGGCTAGGGGAGATGGTAAACCACTAGGTGAGATATGGCAAATGGGGCCCCTACAGTATCACTTATTTTTTGGACCATCTTCAAGGCCCTCTCTAGAGTAACCACTGAAACCACCCCAGGCACAAATAACATAAGGACTTGGTAAGGAGAAGTTGGAAGATAAACCTAGGGGAGGATCATCTTTAACCCCAATTAAAAGGATAGAATCTCTAGTAGAATACTTAGATATGATTATATTAGAACTTAATGAAATAGTAGAGAATTCCCTTAAGGTGCTTGCTAAAGCTTATAGGTTAGAATAAGTAGAGGGACAAACTGAGGAACCCCATGCCCAAGATAATGAAATAGAGAAAGACAAAAATACATAAGTCACTATGGACTTGGTTTCCATAGCACCCCCATAAAAATGAAAATAAAGATTAGCATTGGTATTAGTTAGGAGGAACAAGCCAAAGTTGATCTTCACCCACCCCATGAGTGAGGTCAACTTTTTCAATGAGGAATACCCCATTCATGGACCCATTATCCTTGAATGGTTCATTTATGGGAAAATGTAGAAGATTCCCACCTTATCCCATTCTTGGGCCTTAAGCAAAATAACTCAAATTGATGTTGATGAAGAAGTCAAGCTATAGATACCAACTTTGATGAAAGAGAAGGAAGAAAGAAGAATAATTACCATATGAAGATCAATTGGCACAGAAATAGACACTCCAAAAACTTCAAGCAGCACATCGGTGGAGACTTTAAAGCCATATAAAGTCATAGAGTCATCAACCAATGTTTAATTCAATCTAGAAGTAACAAGATTAGAGAGAGTGACCACCAAGAAAACTATGGTTGGAAGTGATGAATTCACCTTCCAAAGAGTTAAACCAATTATTGGTTTAACTCCCATTGGGGGTTAGAGGGATATGGATCATCCTATCCATGAGGAAGACATTAAAAGCTTAGTTAATGCTCATTCAATTGAATTTATAACAGGAATCAAGGGCATGAAGGAAAGGATAAATAGTCTAGGGAAGGAAAATGAGAATTTAGAGACCCAAACTATCTTATCAGTCCTAAAGGTAGTAATAAAGATGTTTGTGTCATCTTTCTTTGACATGTTTGACTCCTTGAAGTCAATGAAGCTGAGGCAAGATGCATTGATCCAACAGAGTGAGATAGCCAAAAGATTATGTATACACATAATATTTTTAAATTTTATTAATTTATAACACTTTGTATCTTACAAGAAATAATCAAATCTCATTTTATTTGAGTGCATGTCTTAAGGGATGCATCGAGAAAGGGATGGGTAGACCATCAGTGCTTCATAAGATTGTCATTCTTTTTACCACTTGTGTTACACACTTTAACCTCTTGAAACCATTGAACCCAAGTTTATTCTTCTTATTCATATCTATTCCCATCATTTGTTATCTTTTACGCTTCATTTCTTGTCTTAGTACCCTTTTGACCTATCAGTTGTGCTAGGTTGACCAAGTTAACCTAACATAGTTTTGGGACTTTTATTCTCTTTTGGTTTATTGGCCTCTTGGTTGACCTAACACAAACCTAAAGAGTTAGCCTAAAAAATGTGCTAGGTTAACTGGGTTGACCTTGCACATCTAACATTCTCAAATGTTTTTAGGGCAATGTACTCATATATATACAAGGTCATTTGCCGGAACTTTATAAGAGCAAAGACTCAAGTGAATAAGTATGAAGTAACATATACTTATTGACCATTCTACTTGGGGAATAAATATTTAGGGTCCAATACTTTCTTTAGAGCTCTGATCTCAACTTATGGATATGTCTTTTGGATGCTTTAATAGGTTGTGTAGTCTAGAGCTGATTTATCTAATTTATCCTTAAATACCATGATAATCTCTTGCAAAGCACCTTGGCCAAGGGGGAGATTGAGGCTCGGTGGGTTCATCTTCAAAGTTAAGTATTTATAACTTTATGTTTTATACATTGACATAAGTATATGTCTTCTATACATGTTTAATTTAGTTGTTTATTTGTTTTATTCTAAACCCCCCACTTTGGGCCATAAGCTTTGGTGTGCACTAGATTAGATTTACTTTTTTTGTTATTAGATTAGTGAAACATTAAATCATAGGACTCTAATATGTTTGTTATGTGATTGTGTTAGACTATAAGCTTTAGAACCCTATCTAACATGATATGTTGTGATAAGTGATTCCCTAATTGGGTGTAGTGGAACCTCACATTGGTCATGCTCTTGATTAATAATTATATGCCCCAATCAAAAGTGTAGGTGTGTTATATCCCATTTGATCTAGTATTAATTTATGGACATGATGTATTTCTAATTGCATACATTTTGATGAACCTGACATGAATCAATCCCTTGCAAGATTTTTTTTCACTTATTTCATTTCTATTTGTCATTATTTTTATTAGATATTTACTATGTTAGATCGATCTAGTTTATTTATCTCTATGCATAAGTTTGAAAGAATAGGTAAGTGGCTCGACCAACTTGACCTAGTATAGGTTTTAGAACTTACAAAACTCTATTCAGACAAATGGATTGACCAACTTGACCCAGTGTCATTTTTTCCAATTTTTAGACTTCTTGTTCAATCAACTAGGTCAACCAGGTTCACCTAGTGCATTTTCAACACTTTTTTAGTAGGTTTTTGCATTGTTTGGTTGACTAGCTTGACCCAATTTGTAGGTTTTTGAAAATTTTCTCCAAGGTTATCGATTAACAATCTTCTCTATCTTCATCTCTAAACCATTGAAGTGAGTTTCTACTTCTTTTTATCTCTTTGTTTCTATACTTTCTTTTTAAAATTTGTAATCTTTAAAACTACACCTGTACAATCAAATAGGTCAACCCTATGGACCTAGTTTTATGTTTTATGTCTTTTGAAATAGCTAGGTCAACCTGATCGATCTAATTCATTTTCAAAATTTGTTTCCATAGTATAGGTTTGACTTTGTCGACCCTATTCTATATACTTTTCCATATAGTTTCTCAACTATACCTTATTTCAAAGTTATAATAAACCATATATGTTAATCACATCTTTATTTTTATTTGTTTACATGCTTATAATAGCTCACATAGTCTAATTAGGTGCCTTTTAATTAATCATTTAGTTTCATTATTTCTATTCTTTTGCACACATGGCCAAACCACATAAACATCAACAAACATTTAAACATTTGATTACCTAGGCTAACCTACTTGGATTTCATCACCAAGGGGGAAACTGACTTGATGCTTTGGTTAAGTATAAAGCATGGTTAATGATATATTTTGGATAAGTACCTAACACCTTTATTACTATGGTGTGTGAAGTGAGGGGGTAGGCCCTAATACCAAGCTTGTATGATTTCCACTATAGTCCATTTCATCCTAAACTTAACTAAAACCATCCATAGATTACTATCTAGTACCTTAATTATATCCAATTTATTTTTACAC
This sequence comes from Torreya grandis, assembly GCA_037957365.1. Classification (NCBI taxonomy): domain Eukaryota; kingdom Viridiplantae; phylum Streptophyta; class Pinopsida; order Cupressales; family Taxaceae; genus Torreya; species Torreya grandis. The sequence continues at coordinate 69,227 of JARHVA010005120.1, read as the reverse complement.
TTAAAATCATTCTTAATAATCTAATCAAACAATCTAGGTTGACCAAGTAGTTAGATTTGCTTTCAAAGTTGTTTGCTTGCTCTTTGATCAATTATGTGTGTAAAAATCTTACATTAACCAGTGTTAGAGCAAGATTTTTCTTTGTGTATCAATTAGGTTGGGTAGCATCAGTTTAGTTGACAATGTTCTTTCCTTTTAGTACTTACTACTTTATTACATTACTTGTAATTGATTTAGTTCATAATTTGTTATCGTCTTTCATTTCTACCCTATCTACTATGGTTGGTTGACCATATCGACCTAGTATCTTTTTTAGCCCCTGTACATTGTGTTCGATCAACCTACTCAACCTAGTCTTGTTTACAACACCTTTACCTTTTTTTGTCAGTCACTATTCACTGAATTGGGTCGATACTATGGACCAAGTACAATTTTATGGTTCTTGTTTTGCACTAAGTTGATTAGGTAGACCTAGTTTTATCATTAGTCACTTTCTAATTCTTTGCTTTCTCATCTTGCTTCTTTTCATTCCATCATGGACTTTCTATTTGCTGACAACATTGAAGTTTAGTTAATATACATGATGAAATTTACCAATCTCAATAAGGTCTCCCATAGATAAAGTAGGGATCCTTTCATAAATTCTAGTAATGTTCATATTTCAACCCATATGATGGACTATATGACCCTTCCTCATACCCCTTTGCAACAAAACCCTCCTCTTCTCTTAGAAGATCATCTATAGTTAGAGAATACTCTTGAAATGCTTTTCTTTATCATGAAATTCCATCAAAATAGAGGGAATAATCATTCTACTATCTATAACCTCATGATTAGCCATCAAGTTGAAAAACCTCATTCTCCTACTCTCATTTTCTCAACTAGATTTGGGGGTATCAATTTATTTGCTTCTCAACCTCTTCCATCAATCTTGACTCCTTTTACTATGACATCTTCTTCTTTAACTTCTTCCACCTCCATTCCTAGTATATCAACCAACATGGTAGGTTCTACATTTGGTGGGACTCTCATAAGATCCACTATCCTTAATCCTTCCACTAGTTCATCATTTGGTACCCAAGGCAATCATGCTTCTCTTTATTCTTTCGATCAGCTATTTACTAGTCCATCTTTTGATTCACAAGAAAATTTTACCACTAGTGCTTCCAATTCTCATAGCTCTTCTTAATATCATATCAATACTAATAGTGGTACCCATGCCACTAATACCAACATAAACACCAATACTACTTCCAATAGCACTAATCAAACTCATCAACTATTGTTGCAAACTCTCAAACAAATGAATACATTCCAAGCTCATAATATGAATTAAATAATGAGAATGCAAAACTACCTTCTTAATGTTAAATCCAATCCTCAACCAATGGCTTTGGGCACACATAACCAAAGTGTTCCTCCTCTTCATTTTCAATATTATCAAATTAATCTCATTCCTCAACCTCCATTAGTTGAAAAAGTTACCAAACATTGAAAAAATGAACCTCTTACTACCCAAATGGCTAACATTGACATCGGAGGTATAACACCTACAATTTCTTAAAATGGATCAACCGATCCTATTCTTCACCTTAAGACATTTAGAAATCTTTTCATGGATTGGGTCAAATTAAATACCTTTATCTCTAACAAAATCTTAGCTAAAACCTTCATGGGTGATGCCTTGGATTGGTACAATCAGCTTAGAACACACTGTATCACTAGTTTGGAGGACTTAGTGAATGCTTTTGTTTAAGAATTTCAAACTAGTTATCTTCCAAAGAACACTTTGGCCCATTTCATAAATTATAAACAAAACAAAAATGAAACTACCCAAGCCTTTGTTAAGTAATGGAAGACTTTATCAAATAAATGTGAACATAACATGGTGGAGGATAATCTCTTTCATATCTTTACAAATTCTTTATTTCCTAAATTAGAATATTGAGTTCATACCCTTTCACCATTTACCTTAGAGGAAGTTATCGATCTACCCCAACCTTCTGTGGGCCTTCACCTATTCACAATGTAACATTACCAATGATGATGTTAGAAATTCATATGACACCATTCACAATGTTAAAGTTGGTATTCTTACCTCTTCTTCAGAATCAACTCCTCAATAATACACTAATCCTCATTTCTCAACAAACAACATTAATGTATATAATCCTTTATCCTTAGCCGAATTGCTTAAACGTCTACCCATTACTCTTCCATGAGGGATTGAACCTACTTGACCTATTAAATCATGGTATGATCCTAATAATTTTTTTTAGTTTCATGCTAGTTGGGATCACTCTCATGAGACTTTTAGACAACTCTATACTTTACCAATGGATTTTATTCTTGTCCCAAATTTTGATCATGATTCCATTATTGATAAGCATCAATAAGCCTATGATATTGATTTCAAAGACTTTAAATCACACAATAAAAATCAAGCCTTAAATCAAGCAAACACTCATTAGATATCTAAAAATACCCCTTTCCTAATCATCAACCAATCCAAGAAAGTCAAGATATGCCCACTTCTTCCACCAATAATGTAGAGAGTATTATTGAACCAAAATTTGAAGATAATGTGGTTAACATGACCAATATACAAAGATTTGTGTCTTTCATTGATTCATAACCTATCTACACTCCTGCTTCCCATAAGACATAGTGTGTTATCTAAGATTCTTCTTTAACTCATTTAAATGAGTTGGGGAAATAAGATCTTATTTATTTTGATGATTAGATTTATGATTCTCCCTTGGATGACATATATCATTCTATTTTTACTTCTCTCCCACTATCTTCAAATAGTAATGATAATCTAATTTTTACTAACACTTCTTCCAAACTTCAATATCAATCTAAAATAACTACTTATTCATCACAAAATAATTTACAATTTTATTCTCAACCTTCTCATTCTTATCAACATAATTATCAATGCTCTTTGAATCCACCTTCTGAATATATTCTTAATTATTATGCACCAATATCTAATAATCTCCTTATGGATTATGATGAGTGGGATCCCATTCTGGAACTTACTAATCTTCCATCTTAAATACCTCTCCTTAAGCTTATGAGGACATCTCCATGTCATATAAACTACTTCATGCAACTCTTATTCGAGATGAATATCCCTCACCCTCCTCTAGTAGGATGGGAGGCTACTTTATCTAGTTTCAAAGATAGTATTTTACAATAATGTGAAGAGATGTACATTAATGTTTTTGATACCATTGACTCTTCTCTTTCTTTACAATTTTCTATCACATATATGATTCCATATGAGAATCTACTTTATTTAGATGATCTTCCATTATTTATTAGCATCTAAATAGATGATATCGAAGTGAAGTGAGCCTTGATTGAAGAGGTTTTTTCCACCTATGTCACCTTGCTTGATTTCATTAAGACTCTTGGATATTATAAATGTAATCTCAAATCTACATGCAACACATGCCATGGATACGATAAAAGGCAAATGCCTTCATTAGGGTATGTGTAGCTTCCCATTACCATCCCACCTATCAACATTCATGTGAAGGTGATGATATTAAACTTCCCCCTTTCATATAGCATCTTGCTTGGTTGGTTGTAGACTCATTGTATATGAGCCATTGCATATTTTGCTTGATAATGCATTAAATTTCCTCATAATGTAGTCATGTATAGGATCCAAGGAGACACTAACCCTTAGAATTTTTAACAATTCCAAGATTGTGGTGTCTTTGAAATTCCTACTCTTGAACCTTTTCTTATTGTTCCATTATATGAGTTACAACATTTCAAATTTCTTGTCAACTCAACCAGAGGTTATAATGGGCATCCTGAGCTCATTAGCAATATTCCTCCCAACCTTGTAGACTTTGAAGATGATGAGCTTGATGAGATTAATTTAAAGATTAAAAAAAAAAATTCTTACCTCATCTCATCTCATAACTTCCTATTTCCTTATAGCCCCATTCTCTTAATCCTCATTATGATGACATTATTGTAGTCTTAACCAAGACTAGGTACTCTATTCACCAAGCTTCCTCTAATGACAAAGTCATCCTGATGTGTGTCATCAATCTTCATACTCCAGATTATGATGATGGATATTATTTAGATGATCCTATTTTAGGTGGCTTTATCCAGGACCCTGATGTTGAGATTGTTCATTACCAATATTTTTTACTTGATTTTTTTTGTGCATCTCATCATCCTCTTTCTTTTATAGTTCTTGATTCTTACATTTTTATTCTTTATCACAAGATAGAGATGGTGTCATTACCTCTAGTTTCTAAGGATCCACTTAGTAACATGCTCTTGGATCATGCTATGATCAGACCTTATCTCTTTACCACACCTAGGGTAGTCCTTATTAGACCTTCTATGCATCCCACCCCTCCTTCAATAAGACCAGTTATAATTAAAACTATTCATTTTTCCACTCTAGTTGAGCTTATTTCCTCTCTTAATATTGATGAACCTATTCCTATGTCTCCTCCTAGTGTTCCTCATATTAATCCTAGTTCCACTCCTTCCCCATCATCACCCTCTATTTATGATGGTTTGTTTTCATTACCTAAGATGGATCCTTTTACCACTAAATGGACCAATGAGTCCTCTTCAACTACCTCCACTCCTGTTTCACCTCCTTCTATGAGTGCTCCTAAAACCACTCACTAGTGCATCTATTGCTTCCATGGGATAGATAATCACTCTTATACTCATTATCATAATTTTTGACAATAACTTGATACCTTGCATCCTTCTTCCCCATCATCAAACAAATCCATACCTCCCTTGAAGGTACTTCCTAAATTTTTACCTATGTATGGTGAAGTATATTGTCTATGGCATCTATGTGGCATGCATCACATTGATTGTTGCCACATTATTCAACAACATCTTAGAGATCATATTTTAGCCATCCCTAGACCTTTTATGATTCTTCCCATAGGTCATTCCTACAAGAAGGCTTATTACTATACCATGGATCCACTTCTAGTGGTTTCATCACCTCTTATAGTCCCTTTTCCACCTTTTATTTAGATACTTGTGAGTCCTTCACCTATGGATCCTTTTCCACTCTTGATTCCTTCACTTGTGGATCCTTCTCCACCTAAGATTCCTTCTTTTCCTGTAGATCCTATTTCCACACATTCTCCTAACTAGCCTTTGCCTACATTACTCTTCAACATTATCCTTTGAGAATTCCTACTTTTTTAGTTGAGGAGATTAGAATATAAGTATTTGCTTAGAATTCACTAAACATTGATGAGACTTTAGTAGTAGTATGCATTCAGCTTCATAGAGGCTTATCTAATGTATTGGATAATGTGTGTGGATATATTTTCCAGTATTTATGAGCACATGCATGGTGCTTCCACATTTATATTTATATTGGATGTGTGCTCCAATCTTATTTATATCTTGATTATATCATTTGACACTGTGTCTAATTCCTTTTTATTTTATATCACATTTCTCCTTCTTGTTGTATTATAGTTATATTATGTTATTATTTTACATTTTCACATATACTTGCCTTTCCCTTATCATTGCTATTTTTCTCTTATCACTTCTTTCTTTTCCTTTATATTTTTTCTCAAAAATATTCCCTTGTGTCTTCATGATTATTTGCTTTCTTATCTTTATTTTTCATAGATAGTTGGCATGATAACTTGATTATATATACCCTATTCCCTTTGATTACTATCTCGTATTATCATGTGATCAGTTAGTAAGAAATATTTCTCATTACTATTTCCTTTCACTGATATTCTTTGTGATATCCTTTTTCCCTTATTACTTTTTCAACAAATTAAGCATATACATAGTTGAGACTTGAGATCACAAGCTCAGTTCATTGTCAAGCCTAAGTGTTCTTGTCAGTCTTTCATCTTAGGCTACATAGCCTTCTTTAGCCTTGGCGTATAGATCATTCATTTGTATCACTATCTCACTCATGATTGGTCATTCCAAATATATATGGATGAGGAATCTTAAAAGGCTTTCAAAAGAAAGTTAAAATCCATATCATTTAAATAAAAGGAAATGATATCAAAAGGCAAAAATATTAAATATTATTAAAAAGTATAATCACACTAAAATATATGATTCAAAGCACATCTCCTTCTTCTAGTTGAATCTCAAAATACATAGTTGGCCTCACAATAGAGCCAAAGTCCTTTTGGGTACGGTAGGCTAGTAGATTAGAAGAGGAAAATAAAAAATATATTTTAGTGATAACTACTTTCTCACCAAGTACCCAATCTTTGTAGTAGACTGACGGTTCTATCTAAGGAGTGAGGAACATGTAGTGGGAAGGTAGGTCCATTTTAATTTTCCTTTTATCAATCTACCATCATGATTTGATCTTAGTAGCACACTTATTTCCTTATAAAGCTTTATGTTTATACCATGTGGGTTTCCTTTATACATAAATGACCATTAGTCACTTAGTGTCTTCTCATGTCCTTAGTATGCCTCTTGCCTCCTAAGGTCTTCTCATAAGATGTCTGATTATTGATTTTTACACTCCCTTTTTCATTCCTTTTTCCTTTATATTTCCTCTTGATATATATATATATATATATATATATATATATATATATATATTACTGATCACTCCCTATGGGAGATCATTTGTGAGTTTCTTTCAAAGACCATGGATAGGACTCGGCCATCCTCACAAATTACCACATTCTCCATACTATTACCCACATCCTTGATTTAC
>JARHVA010005120.1:0-57500 GCA_037957365.1 Torreya grandis | reverse complement strand
AATTAGTTCGAGATCCATAGTTGCATACCTATAGTGCACCTAATGTTGCCTCTAGGTGTCTTCCACATCTATCATGTCATTCCTTCACCATCATAGAATTTTTTGGCCTTAGAGCTCTATTTTCTCTCTTTTATAATTCAAAATGCCAAATGAATTCTTTTTTTCCTATTTAAAAATGCTTTTAGAAATTTAAATTTTTTCATTTATTTTTAGGTAGATTCCTCATTTTGCCTCTATATTTGTTTCTACTCATCCATTTTTAAAACCATAAAATACATTATAATCATGATGGTGTAGAGATTATTTTCCACTATCATATGTTTATGTTCTATTTTTTTTTAATTTTTGGCTATTTTTTGCACTACTTCTATAGATTCACCTAGTATACTCTACATTAGACACCTTCACATTTATTATAGTATACTTATTTATCTATGGTACTAAGCTAAGTTAAGGTATGTGTTGATCAATACTTTTATTTCATTTCTCTTATTTACTACTTATTACACCATACTTAGCATCAACATTGTGTGTTACTATGTTCTATCTCTGAACCACCATCCCCTATTGCACTTACATGACATGTGATGAGATTTCATTGGGGCATATGTATATACAAAATATTTTTACCTTTTATTTATTACTATAACTTTCTATCTTATAAGAAATTGTTGAGTCTTAATCTCTTTGAGTGCATGTCTTAAGGGGTGCATCAAGAAAAGGGAGAGAAGATCGTTGGTGATTTGTAAGATTATTATTCATTTTTCCTCATGTCATCCACACTCTAAACTCCTAAAACCATTAAAACCAAGCTTATTACTTTTATTCCTATCTATTATCATCATTTTCTATGGTTTATCCTTCATTTTTGGCTTTAGCATCCTTTTGAATTATTTATTATGCTAGGTCAATCTAACATAGTTTCAAGACTTTTCCTCTCTTTTGGTTTGTTGGACTCTTGGAAAACCTAGCAAAAACTTAGAGAGTTATCCCAAAAAACTTTCTAGGTCAACCAGGTCAACCTAGATAGCTAATGTTCTCAAATGTTTTTATGGAAAGTTACTCATATATATATATATATATATATATATATACATATATATATATATATACATATATATATATATATATATACATATATATATATATATATACATATATATATATATATATATATATATATATAATGTCATTTAACACCATTTGAAAAGAGTAAAGAATCAATTGAATAAGTGCAAATGAACATTTGCCTATTGACCATTATACTTGAGAAATAAAGCTTTAGGTTTCAATACTTTCTTTGAAGCTCTGATCTTGTCTTGTGGATAAGTCTTTTGGATGTTTAGATAGGTTATGTAGCCTAGAGATAATTTATCTTAGTTGTCCTTACATACCATGATAATCTCTTGTGGAACACCTTGGCCAAGGGGAGATTGAGACTCAGTGGGTTCATTTTCAAAGGTAACTATTCTTAATTTTATTCCTCTTTTATAAGAGTAGATAGAGATAACATATGTATTCATCTCTTTTATGTATTATAATTCCCTATATATTGATGTGAGTATATGTCTTCTATACATGTATAGTTTAGCTATTTATTTATTTTGTTTCTAACCCACCAAATTTATACCACAAGATTTGGTGTGCATTAGATTAGATTTACTTTTCTTGTTATTAGATTGGTGAAATATTAAATCATAGGACTCTTTCAAGGTTATTATGAGATTATGTTAGACTATAGGCATTGGAATCCTATCTCACATGGTGTGTTGTGAAAAGTGATTCCCTAACTGAGTCTAGCAGATACTCACATTGGTTATCATCCTGATTAACAATTGTATGCCCCAATAGGAAGCATAGGTGTTCTCTACACCATCAAATCCAAGATTTATTTATAGACATGATGCATTTCTGATTCGATATAGATTGGTGTCCTAGTCGTAAGATGTAAAAGATAAAATAAGAGGTCTTATCAACATATTGATTAAGGGTAATACTATTGGATTTAAAACCATTATCTTGACTCACTTGAATGCAATATTGGGAATAGTTGTTGATAAGATCCAAAGTTTAAGTAATTGATAGAACAGTTTAGATAGACTCCTAAGGAATGATGAGGAGTTGATATCCAGAGTAAAATAACTCCTTATCACCATGTTGGCTAATCCTATAAATTCTAGCACCCTAAGGATCATTGATGATGAAGAGTATAAGCAGAGAGTCACTTTCGTGATGCAGGAAGCGAGAAGCAAATGCCAAGTCTAGTCTAGAAGTGAAAATAACCTAATATTGTGCATGATATTTAATTTTGAGGAAAAGATTATAGAAGCTAGGAGGATCAAAGAGTCTATGACAAGAAATGACATGGAATTTAATGACCTGGATGATAAAGAAGATATCTATCTCTTGAAGTGAGTTGTCGATTTGGAGCTTGTAAAAAAAAACATTAGAAAACTATGAATATTCTCCAAGAACAAGGGCTCCCTTTAGCACAAGGCCCACTAGTTAACTAAATTTATATTTTGTAAAGCATTATAATAAAATAGGGAATATTCCTTTGTTAAGGCATATGCTAGTTTGTTAGCATATTTTACTATAGGTCAATCCATCTGGGAAATATAAATGTATTTTAGAATTGTAAAGAAGGATAAATATATTTATCTTTGTACACATGTAATCTTATGACTAATCAATATACTACTTGAGTCTTGTATAAAAGGTAGTATTACCATTTTATAAATGGAGTAATTTTTGAGACTTTAACTTGTATACTTTTGAGTAATTAATATAAGCAAGGAATACTAAAAAAAATTGTCCAAGTTATTTGTATTAATTATTACATGGTTTTCTTTCTTAATTGCTTGTTTTAAGTCTTAAATTTGAATGGTTCTATCAATTTTGAATGTGTATCTTTGATACAGGGTTACTAATTTGTGTTAAATATATATTAATTGATTGTTTTTGGACTTTGTTTCATTTTATTTTCTTTGTATTAGGATGTAAAAATGCTATTTGGATGCATCAATAAGCTTTTAAATCAAACTTTAGTTTATAATTTTATTCTTTCATATTTTCCTCAAATATTTGCCTAGTGTATGGTGGGATTTGAACATTTGTAAATTCACATCATAAATTGGTTAAATGCATGTTCAATTGAAATTAAAACCTTGCCATAATATTTGAGGAAAAGATAAGCAATCACATACTTTATTTTTTCCCTAACCTTTCTTTTGCTTCTTTATTTAATCAAATCACTTCAGCTTACATATCAATGTAAATATTCACTTAGATTAGTCCCTAGTGTAGAATTTTTATCATAACTCACTAATATCAGCATAGATACCACATAACTCACAATGACCATGGTGGTTCTCAACCACCAATCAATATAAATCTATGGAACAGTTTAATTTGTTATGCCTCTATTTAACCACAAATAACTAGATTAACAAAAACCTACTATTCATGCCATGAATTCTCATAATTAAAAAATGAGAAGTGTTATTCAAACACTAGGAACACCTGTGCTACACATAAATGCATCAGTAAGATGTATCTCCATTGGGGCTAAAATGAGGGCATGAATTTATTAAATCTCTATTAATTCTAGTGTATTTTGGTCTAAAATTGGTGTTATCTTTCCACTTTTGTGTAATTATTTGCTCAAAGGCATCAAGATCATTGATATTTTTTATATTTGACCTATCTTTTTTATTCATTTAGACAAATATAAAATATCTTTGAATTTAGCTACTTAATTATGGTAGAGATAGCTTAAGATCTAATACTCTATAGTATTTGAGGTTAGAATAGCTTGTTTTGATCAAATATTGGTATATCTTTCATATATCTAGGTTCTTATGAGTTTAGAATTATAAAGGTTAACTATATTTGCATAATTAGACACATCTTTTAGCTATCTTAGTTAAAATGTGATGCCCTTTATTTTTCTTTACATATATCTTTGTGAAATTAGCTTAATGTACAAATTTGAGTCTTATTCTCTATAAAGGTTAGTTTAACACATCTTATTTCAAACAAGATCTAAAGTTATTAAGCTGAAATTTACCAAGAATATGGACAAGACCACATTTATAGATAAGAGAGCCTTTACTTGAGTTGGAAGTCCATAAGAGAGATAGAAGAGACAAGGGTAGACACATGCATTCAAACTCTTTACCAAGTTTAGCACTCTAAAGCACTCCTACATTCATCCTTCATCAAGGTATGGATTGGTTAAGAGTTTATCCTATCAACATATAAGGTGAAATCCATGACCTCCCTCACAATCCTATAAAGTATTTACCAACTTTTAGTCATAGTGGTATTGTAAAAATAGAACATGTTAAATAATTTAAATTTGTATTAATATTGTTAAATTTAGTGCATGAGGATGTATCATGTAAGTTATTCCATTTCAAATTTAAAGATGTTACATATGATTGGTTCTTAAATTTTTCTAATTATTACATCACCACATGGGATGAATTCAACATCTTCATTGACCAATCTGGTAAGATAATCAAGCCCTATGTCCTATACAAAAAATTTACCACCCTAAAAAGGGATTCCAATGAACTTATAAGAGCTTTCAATGCTAAGTCACGAAATATGTACAATATAGCCATTAACCCTTATAAGCCTAATCAGGTCGTGGCCTTTGAAATGTATAAGATGTTTTTGATCCCATGACCTTAGTATTCATAAAAAGGGATGTAGGTCCAATGAACACATTGGCTTTAGCTTTTGTTGAGGCTACAATCATAAATGACCAAATACAACCTCAAGAATAGATGGACTACTCTATTTTGAATGTCAACCCATATATGCCTACCTTGAATTTTTTTCCTAATAATAACTAGAATGTGTTTATTCTTAACCAACTCCCAAATCTAAACCAATTGCCTCTAAGACATGTTGATCCTAACCAAAATTTGGGGTTCTTCAATTACCCTATTAGAAATGGATTTAATGCAACTAATCAAAGGACCTTGGTAATAGCCAATAGTGATAATAACAACCAAGTTCATAATTCAAAAGCCCCCAAAAGAGAGAATGAGTCCATTCTAAAAATGGTCCAAAAATTAAGCATTGACTTCCTACAGCTGTAAAAGTAAGTTGGTAATACTATAGAAACTTTCGGTAGGAACTTATATTTCCAAAGGTTTAACCTACCCAATAATAAGTTCAATAATGATAGTTTCTAAAAAATAAGAATATTTAACCCTCTTCCAAAAATAAGACTAGATATTAACCTCATTCACATTACTTTCCCTAATTATTGTAGATTCCATTATACTACTAAGCATGGTGAGATTGATTACATGGAGTTATGTAAGGGTTTTGAGGCATTTCAAGAAGAGTTAGACACTTTTGAGGTATTTCCTAACAAAGATAATGGTACTGGTACTTTAGGATCCAAGCCTACTAACCAGACCTTCATGGTGGAGATGTTTGATTTCCCCTTCCAAGAAGATAATGATCTCGATGATGTTCTTGAAGAAGATCATGCCTTATAGTAGTTCTTAATGAAGACATATCTTCTAAGAAACAAATAATAGATGCAACCTTTTACTAATTCTACTCCTCCAAATAACTTTGGTACTCCTCTAGATAGCACTTTAGAAAATAATATAGAGCCTCCAAATGGAATTACTCTTAATCCTAGTGTTGATGATTCCAATTATTCCAGTAGCACTAGTTATAATAGTATAGAGGATATGAAAAAAACCAAAGCTAATATTACCTTGCATGAATTGACACAAATCATAGAATAAAGAGATCTATTGTTAGAGTCCTTATCTAAAAACTCTAGCAAGATATCCTAGACTAATAATGCAAATGTGTCTATGTATAAAGATAAAATAGAGTCCCTACCTTATTTCTTTCAGTTAGAATGTTTGGTAAGAACTTGCATAATTTTTATTGGATTTTGATGCCTCTACAAATGTTATGCCTATATGTGTTTATAAGAAACTTGGTTTGACCCCCATTAAGTCTAATAGTGTTTTCACCCAATTAGATAAGTCTAAGGTCAAGGTGGTTGAAGAATTGTTAAATATCCATATGCAATTGACTTCTGAGCCAAGAGTCCAACAACCTATAGATATCTGAGTAGTAGATATACCTGATGCATATGGATTACTTTTGAGTAGAGAATGGACAAAGGATTTAAATGGATATATGTCCATCGATTATTCACACCTATGGCTACCTTGAAATGGAGTTCCCAACCAAATTAGAGTTGAAGGAAAACCAAAAATGAAACATATCATCACTGATTATAATGTTGTCAATGAAAGGGTCAACATAATTGACTCTGGTTTAGGAGATTTCACCTTAGAAATTTCTAAGGTTTATGATCCTAAATCTTTTAATGTTAAATGGAAGTTGCATTTTTATGGGGCTAGGTGTAAAGTTAGATCTAGGGTAGGCATTGTTCTAACTGACCTTATTGGTAATAAATACCATGATTTTTATAGACTCCAATTTCCTTTCACCAATAACCTTGTAAAATATGAGGATCTCATCTTAGGTATACAATTTTCCATCAAAAATAAGGTCAAGGAACTATTAGTTTATGGTGACTCAAAACTAGTAGTAAATCAAGTGATGAGCATGTATAAGTACAAACTATCATACCTCAACATGTACAAATTTAGAGTCTAGGATTTAGTGGAATCTTTTGATACCTTCAATATTGTTTTTGTCCTAAGGGAAGAAAATAAATTTACTGATGAGCTTGACTCTACTACAACTAATCTCATACCTGACCAAGATTCACCCAACTTTAGTATTGAGATCACACCTTGCCCTTCTGTCCTAGACAATGTGAACCATCTATAGGTCTTTAGTGATGACCAATACATCTTGAACTTCATGAATAGTTTATGAGAATTTGAGGCTTAGATCATTGATGAGGTTTATGAAAATACATTTAAATAACGCATATTTGGTGGCAAAAGTCATTCAGCTAAATGACAACAAGATTGCTAAAGGGATTATTGCCTTAGAAAGGTTGTTTGATTAAAACAAGCTAGTTAAAGCTTCAAAGATTCCCAAAGTAAGTGGGAAGGATTACGATGTTTTTGATCTTGGCCCTCAAAATCAACCTCAATTATTCAACACTAGAAAATCTTGAACTAACATTGAGAATAAGAGATCCAAAGATCTTTTAATGAAATACAAATATGTCATAGCTTGGTCTTATGATGACTTAAAGATCTTTGACCCATGAGTCATCACCCACATTATACCTCTTAAATAAAGTTGTAAACCCTTTAGGTAGAAACAAAGACCTATGAAACCTATCTTATAACCCATGATATTTAAAGAGGTTAAGAGACTATTAGAATTTTTAATTGTATTTCCCATTAGGCACTCTACCTAGGTTGCCAATTTGGTGCTAATTAGAAAGAATAATGGTGAAATTAAATCGTGTATCAAATTTACAAATCTAAATAAATCATTTGAAAAGGATAATTATCCTTTTCCCTCTCTTTAATAAGTAATACAAATTCTTTAGGTTTAGCCATGATGTATTTTCTTGATGGCTTTTTAGGATACAATCAAGTGTTGGTTGATAAGGAAGACAAAACGAAGACAACATTAACAAGTATGAAAGGCACATTTACATACAAGAGAATGCCTTTTGGATTGATAAATGTAGGAACCACTTTTCAAAGGGACATGGACCATGACTTCCAATTCCTAAATGGTAAGTGTATCATAATTTAAATGGATGATCTAAATATTTTCTCTAAGAGCAGGGAAGATGATTTCATGCATTTACAAAAACTGTTTAAAAGGTGCAGAAGGTATGGGATCTCCCTTAACCATAATAAGAGCATTTTTGTGTCATTAAAGGTAAATTTTTAGGTAATTTTAACACTAAAGATGGAATTTCTATAGACCCTAAAAGGGTGGAAGCCATATGCAATATAGAGCCTCCCAATCGTAAAAAGGAATTAAAATCATTTTTTGGTAAGATAAACTTTGTGAGAAAGTTCATTTTTAGGTTTTTAGAGATTGTCAAACCATTGAATGATATACTAAATAAGGATGTTAAAGGCTTATAAAATGAAGAATCCAAGAAGGCCTTTGAGAACATCAAAATTGCAATCAACTAGGCTCCCATATTGATATGTCCAAACTCTTCAAAGGACTTTTACCTATACTCTTTCTCCTCTGATCACACTATTACTAATATTTTAATGCAAATTATAATGATATGACCATCCAATTGCTTTTATGAGCATTAATTTGAAAAATTATGAGTTAAATTATTCTTTAATTGATAAACAAGCCTTTTCATTAGTTAAAGATATCAACAAATTTAGGTACTACATTTTTACGAACAAAGTGCATGTCATTTTTCTAGACCCAACCACTAAGCTAATGTTAAGCTAATGAAAAATTGGATAATGAACAGGTAATTGGATGTGTGTCCTCCAAAAATATGACATAGAAATAAAAATTGTGAAACTAGTAAGGTGTCAAGGTTTGATTCAAATGATTACCAATACCAACCCTAAGCTGAGTATTATGTAGGTTGAATAGAAAAGCTTCCAATATAATAAATTATATGACTCCATTGTTCACTTGCTAATTAATGGAACTTATCCTATAGGGATAACCAAGGAGCATAGAAGAGATTTGAGGCTCAAGACAACTCACTACCTCATCAAAAATGGAGTCTTATACTAAAATAACTTTGAAGGAGTGTATCTGAGATGTGTTTCCAAGGAAGAAGTCACTAAGGTAATGAGAAATTTCCATGATAATCAAGGAAGTGGGAATCCATTAGGAAGAATAAAATCCCAGAATATCCTCAAGGCTAGATACTATTGGCCCACCATATTTAAAGATGCTCGTAATCATGTGAGGGAATGCCATTCATACTAGATATTCAACACCAAGGAGCCAAAGACAGCAATGCCTTTACAACCAGTCATGATTAACAAACACTTTGCTCAGTGGTGACTATACTTTTTTAAGGGTAATCAACCCTAACTCATCAAAAGGTCACAATTATGTTCTAATAACTATTGATTATTACACTATGTGGACTAAAGTAGTGGCCACCAAGAAACATAGCATAGAAGAAGTGATCAAGTTTCTAGAAGAAAGCATATGCACGCGATTTGTGACTCCAGTCTCTTTGGTTTATGACAATGGGTCAGAATTCACATCTATATAAATGATGGAATGGGCATATAATAACAAAATTATTCTCAAGTTTTCATCTAACCATTATCCTCAAGGTAATGAAGTATTTGAGTCAACAAATAAAAACTTGATGAAAGCCTTTAAGAAGTATGATACAAACAAACCAAGAACATGACATAAGCTTCTCAAGTATTCCCTTTGGATAGATAGAATGAGAGTCAAGTAGGCTCTTAAAACATCTCCCTTCTTACTAGTTTATGGCTAGGAACCTATATTCCCCATCACGCTCAAGATACCAACCTACAAGTGTATGCAAGAGTATATGGAGGAAGACCAAGAATATTCAAACTTAAGGCTATTGAACATTATCCAGATGAAAGATGCATGGAAAATGTCTTTTGTTAATTTTAGCAGATACTAAACTATAGTAAAGAGGTGTTTTGATAAAATATCAAAGATCAAGGTGTTCAAACAAGGATACTTGGTTCTTGTTTGGGATAAATCATCTGAGCCCAAGTGAAAACATGACAAGTTCACACCTCTATGGATTGGCACCTATCAAATTGTGGATATAATTGGAGATAACACTTTTAGAGTTAAACATATAAAAGGAGTAGAGTTCACACTACCCACCAATGGGTAGTACCTTAAGAACTATTTCTATGCTACTCCTTCTAGGGTCTTCATAGAATAAATTTGTAAAATAATTAGAGTTCACTAGGTATGCTAGTTAGTTTTGTTCAACTCTTTCCTTATTGTCCCTTGTTTGTGCATAAGTATGTATATATTTGTTTGCTTCTCTTTTCCTTCTTAGTTTATTGATTTTTGTTATGTGTTTATTTCTTGTTGTTTTTTTCTTTTCTTTTAATAAGTCCTTTGTACAACCTTTTGCTCAAAGTTACATAGTTTTCTTGAAACTCCGAAAATTCATAAATACTGGTATCAACACCATACATATATTGACCATGGGTTTGAGATATAAGCTTGATGTTATGATTTAAAAAAACTAGAAAGGACCCATTAATAGGTTAAATATTCCATGAGACATTAAACATTGTCTTCACCTAAACATGGTTTTAAGAAGAATTACACATGTTGAATGAAAGATCAATCCATTAAGGTATAGTCATGCTTGCACTTAATAAACATCCTTTCCTAAGATAAAGGCTACAACCATAGATGATTATCTGAGGCTTAGACACTTGACCAAATCCTTAAACCTTGCTACCCTAATTCCTAACCTTTGTTAAAATCCTAAAAAACCTAAAAGTATATAAAAATAAGAACTTACTACAAAATCCAAAGTTTGTCAAACAAAAGTGATTTTGGTAATCTCCACTAGGGCTATGGATGCATAGCTGATAGTAGATCAAGGGCATGTGTTGAGCCAAAGTCACCTCTATTGGGGCTATGGACAATTGGTTGGTAGCAAAGAAATTCCCAAGCCTTCCCCAAACTAGAAGCATGGTTCTTAATGAATATCTAAACATGCTCCAAGTCAATGATAATGATTAAAGATATGGAATATGAAAGGTGTCCCCTAAATACCATGATAAATAGTAAATGGAATAAAATCACATAAAGCATAGCTATGTATTTATGTTTGATCCTAATTTTACATGTGCAAGGTTTATTTCAATAATGGACTAATCTTGATGATGGCATTGATTAAGTAGAATGAATAACCTAGTTATTTGCCTAAACTAGAGTCTCTAAATTTTAACATATTGCTATGTTTCCCTTGAAAGTTACCATTTTTTGAGGTCGACATACACCCATTTATAAGAAATAGGTACCCTTGTGATTATTTTGAGCCTTAGCATTGAAAGCTTAATATTTTTCACTTTATTATGATTTGAAGGTTACCCATGCCTAATGAAACTGGCTTGTTATTTTAGAGGTTTTATTTGAGCCTTACCTAATGTTGATATAAGTTGATCCTCATATCTTAAGATTTAGGTTTCATGGAGATCTCTTCAAAGGATCATGCTATAAGTCTAAAAATTAACCATGTTCAAACTTTTTCTAATCTCAAATTTATGGTAGCTCATAGTTTAATTCATGTGATAAAACCCTATTTCAACAAACCTTAGCCTGGACCTTTAATTGAAATTTGGTGGGAACATTTTGAAGGGAATATTTATGAATTAACCCTAAAATTAAACCTAACTTTTATGCTAAGGCTTGGTCATGTTTTCAAACACAACCAAAACTTTAGCCTAAAAATCATGCATTGGTCCCCTTTTATTCTCCATTTTCATTCCCTATGTTCTTAATGATGGGTGTTGTCATTCCCTTCATTTAATCAACTTCCTATTGATGTTATATTTAACCAAGGTTGTGTCTAAAGCTATATGCAAGAACAAGAATCATAGAAATTTAGTAATTGATTGTAGGTATTTGTATTTTTTTGAGGGATTTTTAATGTCTTGAGGACTTTTTGGTTAAAAACCTTGTTGGAATCAAACTATGCAATTTTACCGGAAGTAGACACATGTTGCACAAATGAAATCGATCACTAGAAATAAACACACTTTTTATAGAATGAAATAGATTGCTGGAAATAAACACACTTGTGTAGAATAAAATAGATTGCTAGAAATAAACACACTTTTGTAGAATGAAATAGATTGTTGGAAAACGATTGCAAAGAAAGGGGAATTTAATCTAAAATGCCTATAGGAATAAATTTACAACACATTTTAACTTTAAGGAGTTGGAAGCATTAATAAATTTAACAGAATTACCTATTTTCTTTTGTGAATAAAATATAAATATCGACCAAAAATGAAGATCCTAGTTCTTTGGAGGAGTGGGCCCTTACTCCGTCTAGAAATAGGATTGAATAATTTAATTTGATTTCAAAATAGAAATGGCTATTCCGTTGATAAATGTTCTATATTACAAAAATTTACTAATCTATCCTTTTCTATCTATTCTTCAATGTTTTTCTTCTATTACTTCCTAAATTCCTAGGTTTATATATATAGACGGTTTGATGGCTGTAAATATTTCATAGATATAATGGAACTAAAGCATACCTAGAATAGATGTTGAATCAAGATGTGGCTAGATATCCAATTGTGTGATAAATGTCTTGGATCTATAAATATAGAAATCAAGAATCTACTCTTGATTTAATGGGATCATTGACATGATAGATCACCGGCCATTTGGAATAGATCCTTATCAGTTCCATATCTAGCCATGAAAGTTATGGAGCTTATCTATAGGAGTACCAAAGCTAATTTAGATAATTTTGGAGCTTAAATATAGAGTTCCAGAGCTAAGTCTAAAAATGTGACAACTTGAAATAGTATGGTGGATTTTTAGAATTAAGCTGAATTGATTCCAATGCTTCCAAAAATGTGCAATCCACTTCATATTTGTTCTTGAGCCTGATGATGACCTGTTTTATTGTAAAGCTTGAATTTTCCAACACACTCGTTAGGAATTACATATTTTTAAATGTTAGAATCACAATCAACAAAATATGGATAATTACATCCTAACTCATCTTAGATCAAAATAAAAGTTACAAAATGCAATCAAACTTAATAGAAAGAGAGAGTAAGATGAGGCCATTTATTATACATTTATCGGGCATATCCTAGCCTCAACATTTCCCCCATACTTACTTATTTGTAAGTCCCTTTACAAACTTCACTCTTCAAATTTGGGATTGTATATCCTGTATTCCATTTGATTGCTCAGAGCAAATGGTTGGAACTGAATATCCCAATGCTTTGATCTAGAGGTACTATACCCAGCTCATGCTTCTACTTTTCTTTTCCATTCTACAAATTGAGTGGGATTTTGAAGTTATCTATTTTTCCAAGGAGATATGGGAATGAGAAGTAGAGGTGGCCTTGTCCACATGCCTATCCATATGCACTAGGGAGTTTCATTGATATGATGCATAAAGGTTTTGCCCTTTCTATACTCTAAATAAAATATAAAGGGGATATTACTTCCCTTCTTTTCAATGCCACTAGAAGAAATTCCCATCTTTTTAAACATGCATCATAGATATTATCAAAATTTGCCTTCTCATAAGAGGTGAATACATCCATGCTTTGCTATAAATTGAAAAGATAAGGTCTCCTGAATTTGTCATTAAATGCATGGGATTGGAAATGTGTAGCAAAGGCGAGTGGGTTACCATAATCAATTCTCATACATAGAGTGGATGAAATAGCCTTTGACTAATGCTCTGACTCCCTTTCTTGCCATGTAATTTGATTTTGAAGAAAAGAGACAAATGCATTAAGCTAGATTTCCCCTACATACAAATTGATCATAAAACCTGTATTTCTTTCTAGCATAAAATTGAAGAGGTAAAGTTCACAAAGAAGGTTTTTCTATTCTATATTGGCTAAGGAGTAGGTGACTGAGAAATTAGCTTCATCTTTTATTTTATGTGGAAGGCCACATGCTATCCTTGCCAACTACCAGTGAATGAATTATTCTTCTAAAAACATGATATAAATAGGAGAATGTCTTCTACATGCAAGCACTTTCTCACTCATCATACAAACTATTTGTATTTTCACAAGACATTTATACTTATCATTTTCCTCCTTGTAAAATTTGTCTTTCCATTCCTTCCTTGCTTTCTCTTCTTCCGCCAGTTTACCTTTCAAGTCTGTATTAGATGACTTGATTACACTGAGTTCTCTACATGTATCATCTCATAACTACTTGAGTGGTAGATAAGTCAATTCAATCTATGTAGAGGCTGTTGACAAAGAGATTTGTATTATACATTTTTCCTCATTCTCCATTAGTTGCCTTTTAATCTCAGCTAATTCCTCATTCTTGGCTGTGAACTGGTTTGTTAATTCTTCAATGAGCATTTCTTTTTTATCTAATTTGAGTTTGAGGAAGTTCAATTCCTCATCCTTTGTCTTGATAATGAGGTCTACTCTAGAAAAAAATAGATCTTGTTTAATCTGTTGGTTTTGTTCTTTTTTTGTAATTTCTTGGGGAGTTAAGCATTCTTCTTCCACCATAGGGGATTTCACTTTCCTTCTCCAAGATGCCTATTCATCTTCTATATGTGATGGTGTTGTTGTCTCACCCATTTCTTGGAAAATTGGCTCCTCAAATCTTTCATCTCTTTTTTCCTTTTATGTTTGGCTTAGTCCAGGAGGAGTCATGGCCATGCTGTGCAAAATATCAACAGCTTCAGTTTCTAGATTTTCTTGTTCTTCCATCTCCTCTAAACTTTCTTTAGACTTTTTATGGCATTTTCTTTCTTGAGGAGCCTCAAAATGTGTAGACATAGGTTTCCTTTTAGAACTTCTTCTAATGTTCACCTTTTGCTCAAGCCTAAGTGAACTATCACTATCAGAGATAGGTATTAGTTCTTCTATAGCTTCAATAGAAGAAGAAATTTCTTGAGAAGGCATAATAGGGTCTATAGTTTTAACTTTTCTTCCAGATTTTCTTCTTTTGGGTATTTCATCTTCCCCTAAATTTTTCTTTTCCTCAACAATGGTAGCATTTTCCAAAGGAACTAAAGGAGTAGGAGGAGTTTCTATTGTTCTTCTAGAAATACCAAGGTTTTGCCCAAATTTGCCAAGATATTTGTCCCACATTTCTTCCCCATTTTTCTTTGAAAGGAAATGGTGATGGCATACTAAATGCACTAACCCATGATGTTTGATTGCTCTTAAACACCAAGAATACCTCTAGGCCATGGTATGGATGGAGTCAAAAAGAAACCCTGGAAGGTTTACTATATATTATAGTTTTTTAGCTCCATATCTAAGGTGTATAAAGATTTTTAGGACTTCTTTTCCTACTGTCCCAAATTATCCATCACAAGTTAAATATTTAACTATCTAAACTGCTACTCTATTAAAGGGTTTGGGTAAGCTAGCCCTTTTGACTCCTTTGATGATTTTATTTGTATTATAAATATACTATGGTTCAGCTTCCCCTTCTTTCAATAGGGTTTCATCTAGGTCTTTTAATGTCCCTTTGATAGGGTTTGGGACATGCACTATCGGTATTCCAGACATCTCACTTATTACTTTCATAGAAAAAGGAATAAAAACCTTCTAAATTTTTGTTCTTGTTTTTTCTAAATTGATAACAAATTATCTTACTAGTTCATCATTATATTTAGGAAATTTCCTTAGAAACTCTAGCCATCCTATCTGTTGAAGGATAGTTGCTACTTCTTCATCTGCAAGGAGTTGGATATCATTTTCTAGTTCTAACCTGTTTTTGATTCCCATGATTCATTATTCTTGAATCTTATCAGTGGAACTTATGATTTTGGCTATAGAACTAGTGGATTCACTTGCTGATTTGGTGAATTTGGTAGCATAATTATTGTACTCAGCTGTGGAACTTAGCGATTTTGACTACAAAACTACTATACTTAGCTATAGAACTGACGAAGGTAATTTGTTGGATCTCTTTTGAAAATTTTTTGTAGCTAGCTTTTAATTTTTTGATGCAATAATAAGAATGATTCTTTATGACTATCTATCAACTCATTCGATCATCAATATCCTTCTCATGATTTTTCACATTTAACCATGATATACAATAGATGACTCATCATACTAGTCTTTTAAATTAAGTCTAATCACACATGTAAACTTTCAATTTAACCTTTAACAAGTTAAAAACATAATTACCATCCTTGATGATGTAATCCCTCCATCATGATGACTCATCATTCTTGAAAAATGGTTGGAAAAAAAATAGCTAGAATAAAAAAAATGTTTCATTTGAATTAGCCATTTATTTGAGAAGATCAACTGCCATCACTGGTTTTCAATTGATCCTCTTTTTTCATTAAGAAGAGAATGCCATTTTCTAGTTTTCATCCTCTTCCCTTTATTCTAGATCTTTTCCTATAATTATTTGATCATTTTGGAAGAATTGGGTTATTTTGTTTGCTTCAATTTGCTTCAAGAATTCATCCTTAATAGGAAGCTTCCTATAAAGTTTTAACCTATGTCCATTGACCAAGATTATTTTTCTGTAACCATCAATGGGAAGTAACTAAATAGAACCATTGTCAAATATATGCTTGATCTGATAAGGTCCCAACCATATGGTTCTTAATTTACCTTTGAATTATTGGTACTTAAAATCAAACAACAATTACCAATATCCTACTTTAAATTGTCTTTCCTTGATATGTGAATCATGCCATTACTTCCTTTGACCTTGGATTATCTCTATCTAGTGAAGTGATTCCATTCTAAATTCATCTAATTCATTGAGTTGAAATATTCTCTCCTTTTGAGCTACATCCAATTCAATTCCCACCTTAGCTACTATCTTCAATTTCTATAGTTCAAACTTAATAGGAAACAAGGGCTTTTTCCCATAGACTAGCTCATATGGTGAAAACCTTGTTGTGGTTTTCCAAGTTGTATTGTAAGCCCATATAGCTTCATGTAGTCTTTTTACCTAATCTCTTCTATCAACATTAACTATTTTAGTGAGGATGTTTTCTAATTCTCTATTTGTTACTTCAACTTGTCCATTTGCTTGTGGGTGATAGGGAAATGACTTCCTATGATTGATCTGATAATACATTGTGAAGGCCTGGATCATATTAGACATAACTTATGGTCCCTAGTCTAAAAATAAGCTTCTTGGTGCTCCAAATTTTACCATAATTTTGTGCTAAGGGAAATTAACAACTACTTCTTTAGTGGCATTTGTTAAAGCTTGCACTTCTACCCATTTTGTTACATAATCAGTACACATAAGAATGTGTTTTTTTCCCTGTGAAGGAGGATTAAAGGGTCCATAAAAATCCAATCCCCATCTGTCAAATGGTTCAACCAATACTTGTGGTTGTAGGGGCATTTCATTGGTAATGGTTGGTTGTCCCATCCTTTGACAAGGATCACACTACCCAATATATCTCTTCACATCTTTAGACAGAGATGGTCAATAGTAACCAGTGCCAAGTATCTTGTGAGCTATTCTTTTCACTGAATAGTGTCATCCACTTGGTTCATCATGACATGCCTAGAGGATGTCAAAGATTTTATCTTCTCTCACACACCTACATAAAACCAAATCAATACCACATTTCAATAACATTCCTTTTAACCAGTTTAATTATGCACTGGTTTTGATTAATTTGCTTTTTAGTGAAAGGAGGAAACTTCCCTGTTGTAAGATAATTTGCCATGTTAGCAAACCATGGTGTAGTAGCTAAAATAACAAACAATTATTCATCTAGAAATTTATCCTTGACTAGATTTTACTCCCCTATAGTGGTCAATCTTGACAAGAAATTAGCTACCACATTAGATTTGCCTGGATTGTCCATAATGGTAATATCAAATTCTTGTAGAAGTAATAACCATCTAATTATTCTACCTCCAACTAGTGGTTTGTTCATTAAATATTTAATTGCTGAATGATTTGTATGTACAAATATTTTATACCCTGTAGTGTAATGTCTAAATTTATTGATTGCATAGATCATAGCTAGAAATTCTTTTTTAGTGGTAGCGTAATTTCTTTCAGTGGGAGTAAGATTTTTACTAAGATAGGTAATAGCATACATTCTTCCTTCTTCATATTTTTGTCCTAAAATTGCACCAATTGAGATATTTGAGGCATTAGTTTGGATGTGAAAAGGTTTCTCCCAATTAGGTCCTTACAATATTGGGGTTGTTACTAATTTCTCTTTAATTTCTTAAAAAGCATGTTGACACTATTCATCCCAAAGAAATTCACATTCCTTGGTAAGCAATTTAAACATGGGGGCAGCAATTTTACTAAAATCCTTGATAAAGCACATATAGTATCTAGTATATCCTAAAAATGATATAATATATGTGGGAGTTTGAGGAATACGCAAGTCTAAAATAATTCTGATTTTATTTTGGTCAACCTGAATTCCTCTTTTTGAAATATGGTGACCTAATATGATCCCTTCATCAACCATCATCAAACATTTATCATGACTAAGAGATAAGTGATGTTGTTCACATCTTGTTAATACTCTATCCAATTTTTTTAAGGCATCATCAAATGTATCTCCATACATAGTAAAGTCATCCATGTATACCTCCACACATTCATTTGTTAGGTCTATAAAAATTGCTAATACAGCTCTTTAAAAGGTTGTTGGAGCATTACATAGTCCAAATGGCAATACCATGTAAGCAAAGGTACCCCATCGACAAGTAAATGTATTTTTGTCCTGATCCTCAGCATTAACTCTGATTTGATTGTATCCACTAAATCCATCTAAGAAGGAAAAGTATTTTTTACCTGAAAGGTTGTCTAAGACTTGATTTATGAATGATAAGGGAAAATAATCTCTTATGGTGGATTTGTTCAGTTCCTTATAGTCAACACAAATTCTCCATTTTCCATTCTTTTTATGGAAAATTATAAGGAGACACCCACTAGCTATCTGAGATAGGGTAGATAAAACCTATGTGTAATAGTTTTTTAATTTCTTATTTGACTATATCCCTTAAGGCTGGATTAATCCTTCTTTGAGGTTGCCTAACTAGTTGAATGTTTTTAGTATAAATGTGATGGGTGAAGATAATTAGATAAATTCCCTTAATATCTCTATAGTCCCAAGTAAAATATTTAGTATGATCCTTCAAAACATCAAACAGTTTGACTTCTTCATTGTTCTTTAACTGGCTATTAATATTCAAAAAAATTCTTGGTTGAATCTCAACATGTTTGGTTTCTAGATATGATGAACTAATTTGTTGAAAGGGTTCCATTAAGGTATTTAGTGGACAAGCATGCGGTAATAACATATAATATGTAACAACATCTTCGGAAGTTCCTAAAGGTATAATGTTGGACAAAGGACATCAGGAAGAGTTATGATACTTATCTTGTTATAGGTCAAACTCCTCATTACTGGTATTTTCCAAAAATTCTTCATCTCTTGATATCTAGAAAGCTGAAGCTATAGATCCTTCCTATCGCAAAGAGAAATCACATTCCTCCAGATTGAAATTATCTTCATTTATAGAGAATTGGTGTGGTTCTAAAACTAACTATAATGGTTCCAAAATAGATTTTACATGTTTCAGAACTAATCATGACTGCTCCAATAATGAATGATGTTCATTTAATGAAGAATTAACCATATCGTCTATTTCTCATACATGATCCTGCAATGTTATCATATCCAAAGAAGATAGATTTTGCTCATTAATATCAAGTTTATCAACCCATAATTTCACTGGATTATCAATAAAAGGTCATGTAGATGGATATAATGAAATTTTCTTAGAATTCTTACCATTTGAAATAGTCATAACACCTGACCTACAATCAATAAAGGTAGCAACTATAGCTAACCATGGTCTCCCCAAAATAATGAGATAACCAAGTGTTTTACCTTTTGGCTTTAAGATAAGGAAGCTGACTGGATATTCCCATGATTCCACCATTACTGCCACATCTTCAATAATTCCTTCTAGTTTTGCTATAGACCGATCTGTCATTTGTAATATGGTATTAGTAGGTTATATGCCTATTAATGGTAATGTTTTCAAAGTGTCCACTATCATTACATTGATAGCTATGCCCAAAACAATCAAAATGTTATGTATATCCTTATTCCCTATAGAAACAAAAATAATAGGACTTCTAGGATCTCCATATTTGGGTAGTAGGAGTTTTCTTGCTAATAAATCAGTAAGTTTCCCATCTACCTAAATAGTCCTGGGGTACTGCTTCTTTCTTCCAAGTTTTTTAAAACATAACAATTAGATTAACTTGTTCAACTTTGGAATATCCTTAGTTGCTTGTAAAAATGGTATTTCAATAGTCAATCTTCTTAGTTCTTACACCAATTTAGATTTCTTAAGTTATATGGTTTCTTTAAGTCTTTCTCAAAATGGAATCTCAGTAGAATTTCTTTCTGGTTCCTTATCTTTTTCTTTGTGATCTTCCTTAAGTGTAACTATGCTAGGGGTTTTAGCTTCTTATGTCATCTAAAAGATTATAACAAGTGGATTGCTAACTATTTTTCTAGATCTGGTTTGAATTTTTTTGCAATCCATTGTATTTAAATCAACTAATTTTGTTGCTTTTGTTTTATATATAGGAGTTGTTTATTTATTTCTTGGGTTTTCTACTAGTTATACTAGCATTTATGTTTGGATTATGTTTTCAGCCTATGGATTTTGTGTTGGAGGTCCCATTATAGCTTGTTGGTTTTGATTTGGATACATCTTCCCTTGCACATAATTATTAGGGCCCCATCTAGGTTGTGGCCAAGCATAAGGATTTCCTTGACCAACCCAAGGTTGTTGATATCCTTAAGTATACCAAGATTGACTTGCCCAATCCTGAGGATGCCATGTGGGTTGAGGGGCCCAAGGTTCATGTCCACAACTTTGTGGTACTATTTGAGCTACCCATGGCATCATCTAGGGATTAGGAGCTAGTCTTGGCATAGACTATCCTTGGTTAGGTTGTCTCTGAACAAAATTTAATTCTTCTATAGTGGATGATGTATTGGTTTTTTTGAGCTGATTTTTTATGAGTGGAAGAAGAGAACAAGTGTGTGTATCATGTTCTTTAGATTCATAGACAAGACATACTTTTGTTTTATCTAAAGGACATTCCCTTATTGCATGCTTCTTCCTGCATCTAGGACAATACATTGCTAATGGTTCAAGTTGGGCATTTGCTTTAGCTTGAAATCCATCCATGGTGGAGGTTAATTGAACTAATGTCTGTTTTAAAGTTTTCCAATTCATCCATCAATTTGTTCATATCTAGATTTGAATTTTTAACCATTTTCCCATTTCTAGGTCCACCCCTTATCCTTGAATAGTTTCTATAAATTTCTATGATTTTGTCCATTCTTAATTGAGAAATGTTTCCTCTACCAATTAAATCAAGGTTTTCCCTAGATTCATCATCTAGACCTTTACGAAAAATGGTTTTACGTAAATCTTCTTGAAGTAAAAATCCACATCTTTTACTCACAAAGAGGAATCTGTCTAAATAATCTTCCATATTTTCATCTTCTTCTTGTTTAATTTTGAAAAATTCTTCCTTTTGATATCTTCCTCTACAATAATCTTGATATTTGTCTAGGAAGAAAATTTCCATTTATTCCCAATTGGTAATAGAATTAGATGTTAATCCCATAAACCACCTCATTGTTGCATCCTTCAGAGTAGATGGAAATAACTTTAATTTTTGATTATTTGTCTTGTAATCATAAGTCTGACATAGTACTTTAAACTCAAACAAAAATTGGTCAGGATCCTCAAATGACATTCCTCTAAATATAGGCAAGTGTGCAGGTGAAATGTTTTTCATAGTGGTGTCATCATCCTCAATCTAAATGGAATAGGTGAAGGTTCTCTTAGGTTCTCTTCTAGATTTTCATGCCATCTCTCTAGTATTTTCTAGTCACTTCTCCCAGTCAATGTGGTATGTGGTCTATTTTGGGGATGGTGAAAAGTTAGGAGTAGGAGGTTAACTACTCAATTGAGAATCAAAACTTCCCCTCAATGGATCTTGAGAAATAATCCTCCTCCCTAAGGTTCTACTTGGTTCTGGTGACTAATCCAAAAATTCCAAAAATGGCAATTTTACTTCTTGTCTTGTAGGAGATAATGGTGCCTCAAATTCTTGCTCAACATCCTTTCTTAAACAAGAGGATCATGGAAATTATTGTTCAGATATTTTAGGGAGAAATCTACTCTTGGATTCTCATGGTCTACTCATAAATTAGGGAAAATTTATTTAATTACTAAATAAATGATTGTTGCTCTTGTTGACACGTAATTATAAACTTCCAACTAGTGAGTCCCTGGCAATGATGCCAAAAATGATGGGTGTCATCATTCCCTTCATTTACTCAACTTCTTGTTGATGTCATATTTAACTAGGGATGTGTCTGAAGGTATATGCAATAAGAATAATCATAGCAATTTAGTAATTGATTGTAAGTATTTGTATTTTTTTTTGGAGGGGGGGATTTTTAATGTCTTAAGGACTTCTTGGTTAAAACCTTATTGGAATCAAACTATGTAAATTTTCCAGAAGTAGACACATGTTGCAGAAATGAAATAGATCACTAGAAATAAACACACTTTTGTAGAATGAAATAGATTGTTGGAAATAAACACACTTTTGTAGAATAAAATAGATTGCTAGAAATAAACACACTGTTATAGAATGAAATAGATTGCTAGAAAATGATTGCAAAGAAATGATAATTTAATCTAAAATGCCTGCAGAAACAAATTTACAACAAATTTTAACTATAAGGAATTGGAAGAATTTATAAATTTAATAGAGTTACCTATTTGTTTTTTTGAATAAAATATAAATACCAACCAAAAATGAAGATCCTGGTTCTTTGGAGGAGTAGGCCCTTGCTCTGCCTAGAAACAAGATTGAACAATTTAATTTGATTTCAAAATAGAAATGACTATTTCATTGATAAAATGTTCTATATTACAAAAATGTACTAATCTATCCTTTTCTCTCTATTCTTCAATGATTTTCTTCTATTACTTCCTAAATTCCTAGGTCTGTATATAGAGATGCTTTGATGGCTATAACTATTTCGTAGATATGATGGAACTGAATCATACCCAGAATAGATGTTGAATCAAGATGTGGTTGGATGTCCAACTATGTGATAAATGTCTTCGATCTGAAAATATGGAATTTGGGAATCTACTCCTGATATAGTGGCATCATTGACCTGAAAGACCACCAGCCATTTGGAATAGATCCTTGTTAGTTACATATCTAGCCATGAAAGTTCCAGATCTTATCTACAAGAGTATCAGAGCTAATTTAGATAATTTTAGAGATTAAATATAGAGTTCCAGAGCTAATTCCAATAATGTGACAACATGAAATAGTATGGTGGAATTTTGGAACTAAGATGAATTGATTTCAATGCTTCCAAAAACATGTAATCCACTTCATATTTTTTCTTTAACCTGATGATGACCTGTTTTATTGCAAAACTTGAATTTTCCAACACACTTGTTAGGAATTACAAGTTTTTAAATGTTAGAATCAAAATCAACAAAAGATGGATAATTACATCCTAACTCATCTCTGATCAAAACAAAAGTTACAAAATACAATCAAACTTAATAGAAAGAGAGAGTAAGATGAGGTCATTTATTATATAGTTATCAGGCATATCATGGCCTCATCACTTAACATTATCTAATGTTTATGTTTGAAAGTTATTTTATTTAAGCATGGTCCCCTTTATCGTAACCTTAGCCTAAATTTTTAACTTTAAGGCCCCATTCATATTTATCAACATAAACATGACCTTAGTATTAAAACATTAACCTAAGTATTTATTAGCCCATATCTTAATTTAAGCCCCTAGCTTTTTCTAGATATGATGGTCCACCCTTCATCACGAGAAATGATCTGATGGATCAAAGAAATCTTGAAAAATAAAATCTTTGATCCATCAGACTGATCCCTTAAGATCGCTCGGATCATGATCAATGATTTGTGCTTAAGATAAATTTAGGATCTAACAACATGAGATCATTGTAATAATTTAAAGGACCCTTTTTATCAAATATAAACTTAGCCTAAGTTTTACCCTAAGGTCTCATTGTATTTATCAATACAATAAAACCTTATGATAAAACTAATGTTAAGTGTAAGCATCCATATTAGGATCAACAGTCTATGGCTACTTGTACATAATTAATCCAATAGAGTGAACATGGTGCTAAAAAGTCAAAATCCTACGGATCCCTATGGAGTCACCACATGGCATTCCCACATTTGAGCTCGATAAAAAAGAGTCCCACACATTAAAATTTACCAATGGCATACATCTACTCAGGTTGAGATTGACAATCTATGCTTCATCATAGATATTGATCTAATGAAACATATCAAATCCAAGGTCTATAAACTAGAAGGGTTTCATGAGCTTAAAACTGACATTCTCATGACCATCATTTGATGTTTGTGAGGTCCTTATTGACATCCATGAGACTGTCAAATTTAATCCCATTAAACCTAATGATCTACTAACTTAAATTTGACATTCTTTCAACCATCATTTGATGTCTACAAGGCCATCATTGATATCCACAAGACCATTAAATTTAAGTTAATAAATTATTTTACTTAGACATAGGGATATCCTTGAAAATGTTGATAAAATATTATGGCTTATATTGTGGGTCAATGAGACCCCTCATAAGATGTTCAAACACTTAGGATATTTGAAATTCAAATAATAAAATGATCTTATGGTCGAAATATATGAAGATATGGACTTAGTCTTAGTCTATTTCCTAAGGTTCCACTTGCATTTGTTTGAATGAAAAAATCCTTTGGATAGAGACTTATATTAAGCCTTATGTTAAAATTTTGAAGCACAATATATAGTGAGAGGGGGGGTGAATTAGTATATCATAAATCTTATAAAATTTCCCTTAATCAAATTCCACTTTAACTACATTCAAGATATGGAATAAAATTGAAATAATAAACACCACATAAGATAGAGAGAGACACCAGATTTAATGTGGAAACCTAATGTGGGAGAAACCATGGAGAATAATCTCAAGTATATGAATGAGCACTAAATCAAACAATAATATTTGCAAGCACCAACTTATAGGAGCACTAACCCCTTTGTTGAGCACCAACACATCAACTATTCATGAGCACCAACCCAAAGGAGCTCCAACCCCTTTGCTGAGCACCAACATAACAACAATTTGTGAGCATCAACCCACAGGAGCACCAACCCCTTTATTGAGCACCAACACAACAACAATTTATGAGTACCAACACATAGGAGCACCAACCCCTTTACCAAGTACCAACACAACAATAATTCATGAGCACCAGCCCACAAGGGCACCAACCCCTTTGTGTATACCACACAACTATCTCTCAATGTTGTTATCACAAAAAATGATGGTTCATTGCAATATCTCTTTCCTCTCTCTCCTCTACTCTTCTAATCTAGATATTACAATTAAAAATCATACTCTCTCTCTCTCTCTCAAATTACAAATGGCTTCTCAAGCCTTTATTTATAGATTTCTAAATGACCTTTGGCCTTCCCCCTTTGTGACCCTTCAATCCTCATGTAAAAAGGTGCCAAACTTGCATGACCCTTTATATCCTTACATTTTAAAATTCATGTGGTGACCCTCATAAGCAAAATCATCCTTTCCTCTTTTGTCTTTATCTTGGTGATTTTTCATATTCCTCAAAGTGTCCCTTCATGAGAAATTGTGCCCTTCCTCTTTTGTCTTCACTTGGTGACTCTTGGAATTCCCCAAGATGACTCTTCATGGGAAAATGCATCCCATTCTTCTTTTTTCTTAACCACATGACTCTTTGACTTCTCCATGTGCCCTTCTTTTGTCTTATATGAAACCACAAATATATTCATTAATATTAAATAAATATTAACACACATTAGCTAAGATATTACTATTAAAAACATGCTAGACCTTTGACATCACTGACAATATATCCAAAAAAAATGTCCTTGTGACATAAATATTAGCTTAAAAATATTTTATCCTAAGGTTTTCTTATGCTTATTATTTGGATAAAACCCTAGGTTAAAACCTATCATTGGTCCTTGTATTGTTTGGCTCTTTTGGACATGTTATATGAACTTAACATAAATATTTTAGACTACAGCCTATGTTGTGTTTATTAACACAACATATACCTTGGCCTAAAATATTTAGCCTAAGTCCCCTTTGTATGAATACCAAAAACTTAGGCTAAAATACTTTAGCCTAATTTTTATAACATGTTTATTAAACATGAAATAAGCCTTAGCCTAAAATTCTTTAAGCCTAAATACCTTGTTATGTCATGATGTTGATTAGAGTTCTTTCCATTTATTAGGATCAACAACCTATAATTCATCATAGATATTGATCAAATGGAGCAAAATACCCAATGAATCTAAATAATTTTATCCATTGGACCAATCATATGCATCTATTCAAATTAAGATCAATGGATTACACTTTCTCATGATAAGATGATCAGATGGAGTGTAGCTGTTGGAGACTTTTTAATGAGTTCTAAATGCCTTTGAGATCAACACATGGTAAGTACACATTTACTACAAATAATATAGAGCCCAAATGGCCAATGAAAGTGCTAAGTGTCACACCCATAAGGCCTGAGATAAATTAGCCAATGACTCTCAATCCTTATGATCATGATCAATGGTTTACATTGATCCATAAATAAAGATCCAATGATGTGAAATAAAAGTTGGATTTTCAAAAGACAATGGCTAGTCCCTTAGGGCATTTATGAAAAATACCATGAAAGTTGTCAAATTGATGCCCACATGGGTGTCATGTAAGCACAAAATGAGAAAATTAAAGATTTTGTGTGATAAAAAGGCAAAGTTATAAGGTCTTAGGTCTCAATCAAATCCAAGACATGAATGAGTCTAAGTCTGAATTACCATTACCATTAAAGCTTCAGACTAGCCCTAAGAATCCATAAAATCACTAATTTGATCTTAAATCAATCATAATCAAATTGAGAGAGATCAATTTCAATTTGAGTAAGAGTGAATAGTCCTAGAGGCTACTTTAAATTCATTTGGTAATAAATTATAACTTCCACAATCATGTTATCTTGAAAACAACAATAATGAGATGAGATAGAGTTATATTTGAGCTTAGATAATGAGGGAAGAATATTTAAATACACAGACCTAGATACTATATCTTTTAATAATGGGAATAGTAATCGATCTAAATTATTTTAGACCATTAAGGAGATGCAAGATCTTACTAGGGAGGAACAAAAGAATGTAACCATCTTTTGGAGATATAATGACCTAGTTTTTCTTTAGATGGCTAGCCTATACTAAATTTCCACCAAGCCTGAGGTACTACACTACATTGATGTCCTTGCTTCTCTTTTCTAGTATTGTAAAATTAAAAATGTTTGGATTGTTCATGAGCATAGCTTTAAAAAAATATCATACATTTCCCCCATAGAATTTGAGAGCTATTATAAACTATGCAATCCCTGAATAGACTTACCCACCATTAAAAATTGGACTGGAGAGCATAAGCTAAACAAATTCCTAGCCCCATGGATGCTTATTGGGAACCAAGTAGTCTAGGACACCACATGAAAAATACCAATTATCAAATTCAAGTAAGAGATCAATATAATAATGACCTTGTTGAATAGGTTATGTGGATCCCCCTTCATCATGCATATTGACAAAATCTATGTGTCCTGTGTTTACTTCATGGTTGAGAAAGGACTAACTCCCCCATTGGGTGAGATAATCAATATCTATTTTAAATCCCAATTCATAGCTATCAAGAAGAAAACAAGAAAAAACTTTTACATGATGTCCTATCTACTTGATGTCCTTTTAGCCTCCACCTAGATCCTAAACATTAAAAATTAGTCACATGATGGGAGACCTACTATCTCCCATCATTATTCTAAAATCCATGTATTCAAATATAGACAAAACATGAAATTCATCTATGATTGTGTTTATCCAAACATAGTGAAATCCATCACAAGAATACCCATGAGTAGGGTCAGCCCATTAATTAAGAAATATGTGGAATTGATAGGGGACATATGGTTTTGCCCTGACCACACATTAATAAGTATAAAAGGGACTTTGACATATCCCTATCGGTTACCCATCTATGTACCAACCAAGCTAACACAATAAGAAGTGGCTTACTAACTTCATAGTATAGATATATTTTTCAAGAAAAAAAGGAAAGGCCTTCCCCATCCATTTCCTTTAATAATTAATAGAACTATATTGCAAAATTGGGAGCATGTAAATGTTATTACCAGACATAGGGACTCCCTCACCCTATAAAAAGATGATTTAAGGCAATGGGACCATAATGGGGTGATCACCAAACATCTAAAGTCAAAAACCATAAAAAATTCATATAAGCATTAGCCTGGGGTCGATGGCCCATTCTACATTAGGCCCTCTAGTTTCCTAAAGGTATTATCTAGGTTGAAAAAGCATAACATCAAGCTTGAGCCAAGGTTAGGTAAGTGAGATGGAAATCCACCAAGTGAGATAGGGAGAATGCTGCCCCTATAGTATCACTTATTTCTTGGGCCATCCTCAAGGTGCCCTTCATAGTAATGATAACAACCACCTTGGGCACAAATAACACAAGCACCTGGTAAGGAGAAGTTGGTAGAGAGACTTGGGGAAGGATCATCTTCAACCCAACCTAAAAGGCTAGAATATCCAATAGAGTACCTATATATGATTTCATT
The DNA here is from genome assembly GCA_037957365.1 of Torreya grandis. NCBI lineage: Eukaryota > Viridiplantae > Streptophyta > Pinopsida > Cupressales > Taxaceae > Torreya > Torreya grandis. Next base: position 29,054 of record JARHVA010005120.1, on the reverse strand, counting down.
GGAACCTAATGAAATATTGGAGGATGAACTTAAGGTCCTTGCTAAACTTTATGGGTCAAAATAAGAAGAGGAACAAACTAAGGAACCCCATGCCCAAGATGAGGAAACATAGAAGGAAAAAGGGAAGGAAGTCACTTTAGACCTTGTTACCATAACACCCCCATAGAAAATAAAATTAGAATTAACAGTGTTCATAGTTGGGAGGAATAACCCAAGTTGACCTTCACCCACCCCATGAGTGAGGTCAACTTATTCAGTGAGGAATACCCCATTCATAGACCCATTATCCTTGAATCATCTTTTTATGAGAAAATGCAAAAGATTCCCACCTTATCCAATTATTGGGACTTAACCCAAACAATTCAAATTGATTTTCATGAAGAAGTCAAGCCATGGATATTGGCTTTGATGAAAGAGGAGGAAGAAAGAAGAATAGTTGCAATAACAAGAACAAGTGGCACACAAATGGACACTCCAAGAGCTTTAAGAAGTATACAGGTGGAGACTTTGGAGCTAACTAAAGTCATAGAGTCATCAAATAATGTTCAATTAAATATAAAAATAGTATGATTGGAGAGAGTGACTACCAAGAAAACCATGGTTGGAGGTGAGGAATTCACCTTCCAAAGAGTTGAACCTTTCATTGGTTTAACTCCCATTGGGGATCAGAGGTCTATGGAGTATCCTATCTATGAGGAAGACATTGAATGATTAGTTATTACTCATTCAACTTAGATTAGAGTAATAATGAAGGGCATGAAGCAAATGATACATAATTTAGAGAAGGAAAAAAGGATAATTTAGAGACCAAAGTTTCTTATCAGTCCTAGAGGTTATAATAAAGATGTTTGAGGAATATTTATTTAACATGTATGACTCCTTAAAGTTAATGAAGTTGAGGTAGGATACGTTTACCCAATAGAGTGAGATAACCAAAGGATTGGTGGATAAGTGGTAGGATGCAAAGGATAAAATAAGATGTGTTATTGACATAATGATTAAGGGCAAGATTCTTGTGTGTAAAGCCATTAGCCTAGCTCATTGAATGCAATATTGGGAATAGTTGTTCATAAGATCCAAATTTTAAGTTCTTGGTCAAGGAGCTTAGAAAAAATCCAAAGAGATGATAATTAGTTGATAACAAGAGTTAAATAACTCTTTATCACCATGTTGGGTAATCCTACAAAGTATAGCACCCTAGGGATCATTGATGATGAAGAATATAAGCACAAAGTCACATTGGCAATGTAAGAATTGAGAATAAAAAGCCAAGGTGAGTCTAGAAGTGACAACAATAGAATCTTGGGCATGATATTCACTACTAAGCAAATGATTGTAGAATCTAAGAGCATCAAAAAGGATATGTCAAGGAATGAGTGGGAATTTAAGGACTTAATTGATGAAGGTGCCTATCTCCTAAAGTTAGATATCAATTTGAAGCTTGTCAAATAACAACATTAGAGAGCTATGGAGATTCTCCAATAATAATAAGTGAGCCCTTCATCACAAGGCCTAGTGGTTAATTACTATTCCATTTTGTAAAGCATTTTAATATTTGAACATGGAATATTCCTTTGCAAAGGCATATGCTATTTTGTTAGAATATTTGCCTATAGGTCAATCCATTTGGGAAAGATAAATGTATTCTATAATTCTAAAAAAGGATAAATGTCCTTATCTTTGTACATGTGTAATCGTATGACTGACCAATATACTACCTGAATCTTCTATAAAAGGTAGTATTACCATTTTTTAAAGGGAGGGAGTTTTGAGCTAAAACTTGTATAATTTTGAGAAATCAATATAATTAATGAATACTGAAAGGTTTTTCCAAGTGCTTTGTATCAATTGCTACATGGTTCTCTCTCTCAATTACTTGTTCTAAGTCTTGAATTTGAATGGTTTTAAAAATTTTGAATGTGCATCCTTGATATAGGGTTGATTTGTGATATATTTAGATTAGTTGAATTTTATTAGACTTTGTTTCATTTTATTTTCTCTACATTAGTATGTGAAAATTGTATTTGGATGCAATAGTAAACCTAGAAATCAATGTTTAGTTTATACTTTTATTCTTTCATGTTTTCCTCATATATTTGACTAGTGTATGGTAGGATTTTAAACATCTGTTACTTCACATCATATATTGGTTAAATGCATGTCTATTTAAAATTAAAACCTTTTCATAATGTTTGAGGTAAAGATAAACAATCACATACTTTATTTCTTCCCTACCCTTCCTTTTTCTTATTTCTTTAATCAAATCACTTTAGCTTAGATATCATTATAAATATTTAGTTATATTAGTATCTAGTGTAAAATTGTGATCATAAATCACTAAGATTAACATAGATACTACAAAATTCAGAAGGACCATGGTGGCTCCCAACCACCAATCAATAAATTTTTTTGGAACAATTTAATTTTCTCGACCTCTATTTCACCATAGGTAACTAGATTACCTAAAACTTGATACTCATGCCATGAATTCTCAAAATTATAAAATGAGAAGTATTGTTTAAACACTAAGAGAACCTATGATTCACATGGAGACATCAACAAAATGATTCCAAGATCACATGGAATGAATAAACATGGAAAACCTTTAATGACATAAAATAAGTAATAGTGTAGGCACCAGTGTTGATAAGTCCTAATTTTTCAAAAGACTATTACCTTTATTCTTTTAATTTTGATCATACAATAGATACTATATTAACTCATAAAATATATGGATATGACCATATTATTTCATTCATGAGCACTAATTTTAGTTAATGTTGAGTTAAAATATTCTCCAATTGACAAGCAAACATGTGATCTAGTTAAGGCAGTTAATAAATTTAGACACTATATTCTTAGGAATAAAGTACATACAATTTTTCTTGAACCTGCCACTAATATTATACTTATTCAATGTGAACTTGGGGAAAAAAGAGGTAAATGTATGTCCATACTCCAAGAGTATGGCATGGAAATTAAGAATGCCAAATTGGTAAGGTGTCAGGGATCAATTCAGCTAATTATTAACACCAATCCTAAATTGAGCATTATACAGGTGGAGCAATAGAGTTTTCAACCCAATGATTGGTATGATTCAATTGTTCATTTGATAATCAATGGTACTTATATTTTAGGGATGAGTAGAGAGAAAATAAGAGATCTAAGGCTAAAGGAAACCCATTTCCTAATCAAAGATGGAGTACTTTTCAAGAAAAATTATGAGAAAAATATACCTGAGATATATTTCTAAAGAAGAAGTAGCTGAGATTTTAAGTACTTTCCATGAAAATATTTGAAGTGGACAACAATTTAGAAGGAAAAAACTCAAAATATCCTAATGGTAGGGTAATATTGGCCCAAAATATTCAAATATGTACATAAACATGTGAGAGAATGTTATTAGTGCTAGATATTTAACACTAAAGAGCCCAAAAGAACCATACCATTGAATCTAGTTATGATTGAAAATCCTTTTGCTCAATGGGGATTAAATTTTGTGGGGGTGATCAACCCTAAATCTTTAGGACATAAGTATGTGTTAATTGTTACTAATTATTACAAATAATGGATAAAATCACTAGCAACCAAGTAATGTAGGATAAAATATGTGATTAAGTTATTGGAAGAAAATATATGTACTGGATTTAGAAAACCAATATCTCTAGTTTGTGATAATGGATCTACCTTTATATTTATTAAGATTATTGAGTGGGCATATGATAACAACATTGTTATCAAGTTTTCATCAAACCATTACCCTCAAGGTAATAGAGTCTCTGAGTCATCTAAGAAAAAATTGATGAAGGTTATGAGGAAGTCTTTGTTGATAAACCAAGAACATGGCATAAAATACTCAAGTATGCCCTTTGGGAATATAGAATCAGAGTCAAACAAGATCTGAAGGCATCACCATCTCTTTTTGTATATGTTCAAGAAACTATAATTTCCATCACTCTCAAGCTTCTAACCTATAAGTTCATGCAAGAGTACATGGAAGAAGATCAAGATTTTGAAAATTCAAGGTTAATTGACATTATCCAAATGGAGGATGAAAAAGAAAAGCCTTTGCTAATTTTAGTAAACATCAAACCATAGTGAAGAGATGGTTTGACAAATGTTTCAAGATTAAGGTGTTCGGGTAGGGAGACCTAGTTTTCCTCTATGACAAAGCATCTAAACCTAAGGGTAAGAATGGAAAATTCACTCCTTTGCTAGATTGTTGAGACATTGGGAGATAAAACCTTCAAACTCTAGGACATGTAATGAGAAGAGTTTATTTTACCAACAAATGGGAAATACACTAAGCACTAATTATTTGCTACCCCACCTCAAGTCTACATGGAGTAATTTGTAAGAATGTTTAGATTTAGTGTAGGTGGGCTTAGATTAGTTTCTTTATTATCCTTGTTTGTAAATAGTTCTTGTAAATATTCATTTGTTTGATGTTTATTTTATTGTCTATTTGTTTTTCTTATTATTATTTTCCTTTTCCTTTGTTTTGTTCACTAATTTTAATAAGTATTTTTCAAGAAATTTTATAGCTCCATTTCATATAGTTGCTCAAAGGTCAACAAATAAAGAATGAAGGTATGAATTTTAACCAATGGTTGATCATGGATTCTAGAAATTTAAGCTTCATGTCATGATTTGGAGAAATTGGTAAGGATTGATATCTAGCTTAATTGTTCCCTAAAATTTTACACATTGTTCTAATATAAATCTAGTTTTGATAAGGATTATACTTGTTGGGTGAATGTTTAAATTATTGGGATAAAGTCATGTTAACACTTAAAGAACATTATTGCTTGGGAGGATGTTTGTGACCAAGGATGATTGTCTGAAGATCAAACATTTGAAAAAATACCCAAACATGGCTAATTATACTCCATAACCTTTGTTGGAAAGCTAAATATATTTTAAAAATTCTAAAAATAAGAATTTTATTGAAAATCCAAAGGCCTTCTAAGAAAATATGATTTGGGTAGCCTCCACTGAGGATATGGAGACTTGGCTGGTAGTGGATCAAGGCTTAGAGTGGAGCCAAAGATATCTCTATTGGGGTTATATATGTCTACTTGGTGGTAGATAAATTTCCAATACTTCCCCATTTATAAAGCATGATTATTAATGAACATCTAAATATGTTATAAGTCAATGTTAATGATCAAGGGAATAAAATATGAAAGTTGTTATCTAAATCCAATAAAAAATAGTTAAATAATTAAAGCACACACACAACATGGTTATGTTTTGATGTTTGAGCCTGATTTTACATTTATAAGACTTGTTTTAATCATGAATTGATCTTAATGATGGTACTTGTTCATATGGAATTAGCAGTCTAGTTATTAGTTCAAAGCATATTTGAGTTCTAACATTTGGCAATGTTTCTCCCATAAGTCACCATTTATTAAGGTAAACATACCCCCATTTTAAAAAAATGGAGACCCTTATTTAATTTTGAAAATTATGTTAAGAATTGACATTCAAAATGATCAAAATTGCATTACTAAATATCATGTTTCCTTCAACTTTCATTGGCATGTCAACATATTATCTTGATTTAACTTTATCTAATGTTGTTGATAAAATTCTTGTGTTCATGTTTTAGGTTTAATGGGGTCCCAATTATGTGAATAGTTCCTAGAGTTTTATGTATTTATGTTAATTTGACCCTCTATTTTATCTAACCCTTGGTCTCTTATTTTGTAATTGAATCTATGTCAAATCATGCTAAAAAACTTAGTCTAATATGTTTTAGCTTAGGTATTTTTTAATTGGATTTAAATTCACATGGATAAAATTTGCATGGGAACATTTTGTTATGTCCTAGACTTAGTTTAATTTTTTATCCTGAGGTTCTTGTCATGTTTGTCAACATGACCAAAAAACTAGTCTAAAAATTTATATGCTAGGTCCTATATTTCTCAAAACCCCCTGGTCCATTTCATTGATCACATAGACTAATTAAATAAGGGATCAATTTACTATATTTTAAACTTATTCTAAATTTTTATCCTAAATTAATAAATGTATTTATTAATACAACTATAACCTTAGGTTAAAACTTTATCCTAAGTTGTTTATATTGTCTGACCACTAACTTAGTTTATTATCATTACCCACAAGAATGGATCAATGCAAAGATGACAAGTGGTGGAATCTCAAATCTCAAAAGAAGGATCTATGGTATGTGGGCACCCACCCAAGTTGTAATGTCAAAGAACTCATATCAAGTGTGATAGTGATAAGTGTCATTATCTTGGTGGTAGCTCAAAGTTCTTATGATAAGCAAATAGTCAATAAGTCAAGCAAAGTGGAGAACAACCAATCAAATTCGACATCCTAGATTGAAATCAATGGAGTGCATCAAATCTTACAATGAAGATGAAACTATGCAAGGCAAAGTTAATAATTCAAGGTTCTATGGAGGGATCCAAGGGTGCCAAGTGTCATGATCTACATAAAAACCTCCAAATAATACCTAAGTATATGTATTTCCATATTTTTCCTTAGAATTCACTGTAATTGAACCTATAAGAGCTAGATTAATATTTTTAATTATATAATTTAATAAAATGGAAACCCACAAACATGTTTTGAAGGAAGATGTGGAATTATACTTGATAATAGATGTTGAGGGACGTGTTTTAAAAGACACCAAGTTAATTGAATTTGATTTAAACATGAAATAATAATTAAATGAAATTGTTCTAGATGATCAATAATCAACTAGCTATCACTAGGGAAGAGGAGAAGAATCTCTTAGGAAAGAGGCTATATGATGACATTATTGCAATTCAAATGACTAGTCTCCATTATGTAGTAGTGAAGCCTATGGTAATCCACTGCATTGACATTCTTCATCCTATTTTTAAGGAAACTAAGATAGATAAGGGCATGATAATTAATGAAGATAATTTAAGAGAAGTTACTTATACTTATTCTATTTCATTTGAGTCATATTACAAACTACCCAAACCCCAAATTGACCTAGCCTCTATCAATTCTTGGGCTAAAGAAAATAATCTAGACATCCTTGCCATGTGGCAAGATTTTGGAAACCAACTCTTTTTAGACTTTAACAAGAGCATCCCTATCAACCAATTTAGACCTAGGGTCAGAATGATAATGACAATGTCAAATAGTTTATGTGGAAATTCAACCACTACGTATGTAAACCCACTATGGGTACTCGTAGTCTACGTTATAGTTGAAAAGGCAATTATCCCTCCTCTAGGTGAAATAATTACTATCTCATTAAGTAGAAAAATCTATGAAAATAAGAAAAAAAAGAAAACCCAATTTTTCATGATGTCATATCTCTTAGATTCTCTTTGTGCAATAACAAAGATTCCAAACTAGAGAGAATGGTCACCTAGTTAAACAAAAATATTTCACAATATTATTCCAAGTTGCACATTTTCAAATATAGAGACCACATTAAATCCATATGTGATTGTGTCTACCCTACCTTGAGTGAAGCTATAACTGGCATCCTAATGATAAGAATTAACCCACTAATAAAAAAATATGTTGAATTTATGGCAGATATATGGCTATATCTAGACTACACTATTATAAGGGTTGAGGGAACTCAAAGTTTCACTCTCAAGCTACCTCTTCATTTCAATAATAAGTTATCTAAGAAAGAGGTTACATACCATCTATTCCATGGCATCGATGGTCTATGCAAGACAAAGAGAAAAGAACTCATTTGTAGCTTCCCAATGATAATTAGAAAGATTATATTCAGATAGTGGGACAATATTAAAGCTACATTAAAATATATATCACCCTTCAACCTATAGATTGATGAGCTCATGTAATGGGATCCTTATGGGAAAGTAAAATAACATTTGAAAAATAAAAGAATTCTAAATTTTCCCTATGATCATAAGCCTAGTGCCTTTGATCCCACTTACACCAAAGCATCCTCTTATTTCTAATTCATAAGGAGATTGAAATAACATAACCTAAGACCTAAGTCAAGACTAGAGATAAATCAAAAACTGGATGATAGATGTCAAATAGGACCTAGACAATATCATTTTATTAGTGGTAAATCCTCTAAACTATCATTAGTTAGTATATAATTAGAGGTTCAAGCTAAAAATACACCTAAGGAGAAATGGCCACATGAAATAGCTTATCAACTTATGAGCTTCATAAAGTAGAGGAATAAAAATTGCATCAAGAATAAGTTCATATGATAGCATTAGATCCTAATGAGACTATTGAGGATGCACTTAAGATGCTATCAACAACTTATGAGTTAGATTCAGATGATGATGATCCAAAGGTTGAATAAAATAATGGAAAAAATAAAGTAATAGACTTAGTTCTTGTTGACACCCTAAGGATGAAGGCGGAGCTAGCCATTGTTCTAACAACAAAAATATCTAAAGTGACTTTCACTACTCCTCTAAGTGAAGTCAATATATTCAGTGAAGAAAATATATTATATGGCCAACCAATTCCATAATGGTTCTTATATGAGCCTATATTATAAAAAGTGTTTATTTTACATCATCCTTAGGATATGATGAAATCCATTAATATTACTATGCATCAAAATATTAAACCATGGATCATTTCATTACAAGAGGAAGTAAGGAGATTAGTTGCAACAAGAAATTTAGTAACTTCATCACAAATGGAGATCCTTATTCATCAGGTGATATGATCTCCATTAGGGGTGAATTTTGACCCTATAACTTCTAGTTTACAAATGGTAACTAAGAATAAGATCATCCAAGGAGGTTAAGAGATGATATATCAAAAAGTGGAACCATTAACCAATCTAACTCAACTAGGAAAATATAAACCTAGAGAAGATGCAATTTTTGAAGAAGATGTCTTGGAGTTGGATGAAGCATAGAAAAAGTAATTTAAGGCTGCCATCAAGGGCTTTAAACAACAAATTGGAACTTGTAGGAATAGTCTATTCTATTTATTCTAGAAGTAATGATCAATATGTTTGAAGCTACTTCATATGATATGATCAAATACTTCAAAATAAATGAGGTCCAGATAAGATGTAGTGATGAAATAGGATACTATGGTCAAGAACCAAGTATCTCAGTGGTAGGATTCATATAGAAAGGTAAAGGACTTGAAAATTATTTTGAAAAAAGAAAAAATTCCTAATTTCAAGATAGTCAACCTAGCCCACTTAAACATGGATATGGTTATATTGACAAAGAAGATAAAGGGTTTGAGTATATGTTCCAAGGGTCTCGAGGTTTTTTCTAAGGATGGAAAATAGTTAGATATCATATTAAGGGATATTTGGGGAGTATGATCACAAACCCTACTACACTCAGCCCTATTGGTCTAATCACTAATGAGGAATTCAAGCTCAAGGATACTAAAGTTATACAAGAGGTAATAAAGCAAAGCCAAATAAGGATAGGGGTCAACAATAATAGGATCTTGGTCATGATCCTAAATATAGAGTAGAATATTGGTGAAGCTAGGAGCATCAGAGAAGTGATATATGAAGATGATAAGGACTTTAGAGACATATAAGATCAAGAAAATTAGTTATTAATGAAACCTATTTTCAACCTCAAGCTGATTCATGGACAACATGAAAATTCAATGAAGATCTTATAACATAAATAAGGGACCACAACAACAACGGAATCCCAAAATCAAAATTGTTGACTTAATAATATTCCTGTGTAACTTGACATGTATAAAATTTTGAAAGGAGAATATTATTTTTGTAAAGTCATGTTCAACTTGTAAAGCACATTACCTATAGGTCAGTTCATTATAAGATGCCATAGTTTTAGAGCATTGTAGAAAAGACACCTATCTATGACATTTGTACAATTGATGTTTGACATGACTGACTGACATACTTCCTTAGTTTTTCATATAAGGGGTATTGCCATTTGAAAAAGAGGGGGAGTTTTGAGTAAGAAAACTTTTTGCAAATTTGGAGTAATCAATAAAAGCATATAATTCTCAAAAGGTGGTCTCATTTTTTTATGTGATTTTTATTATGACTTCCCTCTCACTTTTCTATTGTAATTTTTAGATTTGAATGGTTCTTAAGAATTCTATATGTGCACCTTTAAATACATAAATGCTAGATTCATTGAAGGATCTTTGGTTCATTTCATGTTCTTTGCTCTTCTTACATATGTGCTAATGTTATTTTCTTGTAAGAGTAAATATCTAAAGTAAATTTGGTTTTTATTTACATTATTTCATGTTATCCTAAGATGTTTTCTTGATGTGTAATAGGATTTGAAATAATTTTATTTCATGCCATATATTGGTAAAGTGCACATTTAGATGAAATTTGAACTTTATCATAATGTTTGGATTGAAGATTAGTAATATCTTTCTTTAATGCCCTACCCTTCCTTTTGCTTATTTTTTGATCATTTCACTTTAGATTAGCTTCCATTATAAATATACATTTTTATCTTAGATTCTAGATCATATATTTTGAACATAGTTCACTTCACTTAGCTTATTTCATTTTCATTTTCATAGATTAACTATTAGGCCATGGTTGCTCCCAAGAACCAAATAGTTAAATTATAAATTTTTGAAATAGTCCATGTGTTCTACCATTATTCCACAAAATATATCAATAATATCACAACCTATAACTCATGTAATAAATTCCTTGAATCTAGAAATGAGAAGTGTTTCTTAAACACTCTAAACCACCTATAATACACTTTCAGGCATCAACATTACCCAGTACATTCAACAAACAAATTTAGAAAGTTATAATGAGATTATTTACCCTCCATGGAAATTAAATAACCCTTATGATAATGAAAATGTTAAAATTTCCTCATGAAGAAAGTATACCTTGCACAAAACCCTATCTCACAAATAAGAAGAAAGGGAATTACCACAAGTAGTTGGAGATAAGAAAATAAATAGATTGAAATATAAGAACCATTATATTAAATTAGAGTTATAGATACACAAAGATCATTTTTGATTTTTCATGTTATATATCATACTACCAAGACACTAAGAAGTATAGTCATTAAAAACTCAAGGAGATTCACCATTGCATTATAGATTAAAAGTTTCTATAAATGTTATTTTTATGACTTTGGAGTGCACCATACTTGAAGATGTGGAAGGCACACCTTCAACTACATCTGATAAAATGGGAAATTATCAGAGTGTGGGTGATTCTATGATGAGAATAACCTCCATAGAGGGATGGTTACCTTAATATTTATCAATTAAATTTGAACTACTATGATTTTGGGGTGAAAAGGGGAAGGTGAAACTAAAAGAAAATATTAATTAAAGGGGTGATGCACCTGAATTGTTTATATCCTCTAAAAGCTATTGAAATTAATCCATGCATATAAACCAATAAAAATATTATTTTTCCCTTAAGCATAAATATTTTAGATGAAGGGTTGAAAGGCTTTTGGATTATAAAATTTCTTTTACCTCTTCAAACGACCTACAAAAGGTGAGATAGAAAGCAATAGGTAAGGAAGGGACCTGCTAAAAGGAAATATAATATCAATTATATGCTAATTCAAAATCAAATACACTATATTATTTGTTAAAACTCATCTAAAAAAAAAATCTTCTTTATTCATGTATGGTCCAGATTACAATTTCTTCTTTTGCTCTAGAAATTCTTGAAAAATGGCTTCAAAAAGCCAATATATAAGACTAAAACCTTAAATAAATAAAAATTTTCATGGAAAAGACAATTATTAGTCTTATTTGAGTTGAAATAAGACTAAAATACTTTTAAAATATTAAATAAAGGCTTTAAAATCTTTTAAGTCTTCAAAAATTGCATGTTTTTCATTTTTGACATAGAATTGAGAAGTGGTGGGCCCATGTTGACTTGTCAACCATCCTTGCATGAAAATAATGAAATAAATTAAAATATAAATACATATTAAAGTAGGTTTTATTCTCTTTAATTTCCTTATCTTTCATGAAAAACATGGGAGATGCATGAAACTATTCAAACTAGTCGACCAAAGAGATTTAACCCTTAAGGACTAGTTTACTCAACTTGAGCTCAACTTGCATGAATTATAACTTTTGGATTGAATTTAGAATGATATATCCACACAAATAACATATATTTAACTTGGTAACTCCTAAATTAATTTATTTGATATATTTTCAATGTCATTCTTTACTTGCTTGATTGATCAATTAAGCCTATTAGGCCAATTAGGCCTAATAGCCTATCTTCTTGCATTTGTACTCCATTAAAACTAAAAAAATATTCCATGAAACCTGAAAAAATTATTAAATATAATTGGAAAAAAAATTTAACATCACAATATATTTGATTTTGATGAGAAAACACTCACTAATCAATCAACAGGGTTGACTAGGCTTATTTTGCTCAATTTTCCTACAGACTAGCCATTTTGATTGAGCTGGTTGGGAAAATTATTAGATTTTTTATTAAAAAAAATAAAATTTTATGATGAATAAAAATTATTAATCTTTGATCTACATTGATTATATTTCATTGAAGTGTCTTATGCTTCATTTTACATGCCTTTTTCAATAAAAAACATGATTTATTCCCTCATTTTTATAATTACATGCATAAAATTAACATTTATGGAATATTATATAATTTTACATGAAATTTAAAAAGTATTAATGTTGATAAAATATGATTTTATGGAAATAAAATCAACTTTTTGCAAAACTAGTTTTTTAAGGGTTTAGGAGAGCTTTGAAGCTGAATCTTCAAAATGATGGTTCATGAAGTATATAAATCTAAATAATAAAATATTACCATTTATTTGTATCATAATAACACCCCTAAAATCCTTTAAAATATTGGGTTACCCTAAAAAATATATGAAAATTTATCACATGGAAAAATCTGTCTGTGGGGTTTTGATTACATTCTAAGTTGCCTACACTCTTAATGATTTTTCATAAAGAAAATCCCATAAAATAGTATAAATTTTTAATAATTATAATTAAATAAGGTTCCTTAAAACATAATAATATGTTTTGGCCAAACTTAACATGTGGTGAAAGATATGAGCATCTGAATAGGAGGCTTAGAAGGGTGTCTAAAACTATAAAAAATGAAAAATTCACCAAAATTAAAATAAATATTCACATAAATAATAATTAATAAAAAAAACATCATGGGGTCTATACCATTCTATCAAAACACTCTGAAAGCACATTTTTCTTGAAGTGTCAAAAAACCACTTTTTGGCCTATATGCCTATTTGATTGCTTAAGCCTATGTGAGCATGGTTTGCTTAAATTTTAGAATTTTTACAATATTTAAAGTTTTCGTTATTATTTTAAAACATTATCCCATTATTTTCAAACTTTTACATAGAATTATAAGATTATATGGGACTCTATAATGATGCCTACTCCAATGGTGATCTCTTACAAACATGATAAAGATTGTTACAAAACAGAGAGTATCTACATGAATCCAATGGCCATGAAGCTTTGTTAAAAGTTTTACAAATTCATTAATAACTTTTGTACAACATTTTATGTCCTAAAACCAATTTTATCTCTTAGAATCCCTAATTTCCTTCAAAATTAACCCATTATGCATGAACTATCTGCATATTTAAACTTGACAATGCTCTTTTGAAATGAAAATAACCCATTTAAAATGCATTTTTGACATTTTTTCCCCAAAATTAGTGATTTTATTCCATAATTTATTAGTTTTACCTATTTTAAATGGATATTAGTGATATATAAGAAATTTTTGAATGATAGGGGTAGTAATTTGACAGTGACAAGTCAAATTACTAACAATTTTGGTGAATTTTGGGGGTTGACCAGCCTACTGGTCAAAGAAATAAAAAACTTGGCTATGAAAAACTTGGATATACATTGAAATAGGGATATTTTTTTTGTACAAAGACACAAACAAGACAAATGACACAAATAACAACAAACATGTGCATATATGCACTTAGAGGAATGGACAACAATAATAAGAAAGGGAAAAAACAACAACTAAAAGCATGCGTGGATATGCACTTATAGGAAAGAAACAATAAGAATTATATTATGTACAAATTAATCTCTAACTTTTTGTCCCTCTTATATCAAATAGAAATCTATTTGATTTAATATGGAATTTTGAAACGTATTTGCTGGCTTTTGATAACTTTCTTCTACAAATGGGAACACTTATATGTTCATATATTCTAGATGATGTAGCTAGCCCTCCAATTTCCATTCCTAGCTATAAGGATTGATGATATGGATCCAAGTTACAAGAAACCTCCTCTCATAGTCTTCTTTGTTACATCAAAACTATTATCTTTACCTCATTCATACGCTGATCATGATTTGACACATTTTCACTGAATGATTGTATTGGCACAACTAATATACCTAGATTTATGTCTTCATTTGACTCCATTTTAAGTGTTACTTTGTCAAAGTATCTATATCCTTGATAAGAATATAAGCATGGCTGTAATATGAATTTAATCTCTTCCTAATGAACAACTACAACAATACTCTTTACAATATATTCATGAATCTCCATTTGGGGTGGAGATGGACCATCAATTTTTTCACACAATATCTCCAAGTCATCCCAAAATTATTCTTCATCATGATAAAATAAAATGATATGACATTCATTTACAATCTTACCATTTGAAATATGTTGATCACATATTTCTACCTTTTAGATAGAGTCATATGATGGTTCTTGATCTGCTGCACTTGCTTCATCTTCATCAGGAATATTCTCCATCTCGAAATGGCTCTAAGTAAGTTGACTTCATGGCTTCATTTTGAAGAAATATTTGTTTTTAATTAATATATTATCTATTGAAAACTCTTGAGAATCCTTTTACAAGTCATCTCCTTATTCATCATGGAAAATTGAATCATTTTTGCCCTTGCCAAGTGGTGTCCCAACTATGATTTCCTCTTCTTTATCTCTTGAATTATTGTCATTCTTTATCTCTTTAGTTTCATCTTCTTCACTTGCCTTAAAAATAAGAGGTTATTTCTCTAAGAGTGGCATGGTATACCCATAAAACTATTTAATAATATGTGGAAGATATACATAAGCAACCATAGATACCTGATTTTGCTCAGGACATTGTTCTTCTTGGATCACCTTCACCTCATCTCTTTGCACTTTTTCTTGAATGGATTTCCATGAAGGAAAAGATTTAGTCCTATGAGGAGGAAGGGATGAAGGTTAAATAATCTCTTTTATAAATTCAACATCCTCAATGATGCTTGATTGTTATTCTTTCTTGCTTTACTCCATGATTTAGTTCTAAGATGGGAAGGATAAAGGCTCTTTTTTAACCTTTTGATTCTGGTTCTCCTCCTCTTTCCTTGTCTTCAGCTCCAAATCTTTGATCTACTTATCAATATTATCCTATAATATATTCTCTTTAAAGTGGTTAGTGATCTCAATAGTAGGTTTTGCCATAACAATTTCCTTTTTTCTTTGATAGTTCTCTTGGATAGAACTCCAAGAAGGGAAGGTCTAAGAAACATATGAAGAATTTGGAAAACTCAAAGGGGATTTTGGAGTGGTCTCTTGAGAAGGAATGGATGTCATAAAAGGAGAGTGATATTTTACCTATTACTCCTTGAGGCCTTTTAGTTTTTATTTAATACTTTTAATGTAACCCCCTACATCCATCATCTCACTAGTGAGATGGTTCCAATTGGCTCTCTCAATAAGTGTCCATTGCTCTTTTATTTGCTACAAAGAATCTCTCACATAATAGATTAGGTGAGTATGGGTATATTGGCCATAATAGATATGTTATTATAGATCTCGTGCATGCTTTTCAAATCTCGCCAAAGTTTATTTAAGTGCTAGTATGGATTAGGTAGCTACAATGTGTGCATGACTATGTTGGCTAGATAAGTAAGATAGTTGCTGATAGGGCATGTTATATTGATCATAGTAAAGATTATATGGATCCATAATGAAATAAGCCATTGGAGACCATTAGTAACCCAAATTCTAAAATTAATCAATATTCAAATGATACCTGATGTTCATAACTAGCTTTGAATAGTTGAAAGTGGCACTAATCTTCTAATGAATGACTCCAAAATCTAGTGTGTAAAATGAAGGTCCCACTCGCATGCCAGAAACTATTATCAATATGGAGTGCACCTTGATTGTAGATGTGTAAGGCACACCTTAACCACCAGCTGATTCAATTGTAAATTATTAGAGTGTGGGTGAATCTATGATGAGAAGAACCTCTAGACATGGTTGGTTCCATTAAGATTTATTAATTAAATCTGAACTAATATGATTTTAGGGTGAAAAAGGGAAGGGTAAACTAAAAGAAAATCCTAATTAAAGGGGTGATACACCTAAATTATTTATATTCTCTAAAAACTATTAATATTAATGCATGCATATAAAACAATAAAATTATTATTTTTCCCTTAAACATAAATATTTCAAATGAAGGGTTGAAAGGATTTTAGATTACAAAATTTCTTTTACCTCTTTAAATGACCTATAGAAGGTGAGATAGAAATAAATAGGTGAGGAAGGGACATTAAAAAATGACATATAATATCACTTATATGATTATTCACAATCAAATACACTCTATTCTCTATCAAAACTCATATGCAAAAAAAAATCTTCTTTATTGATGTATTGTCTAGATTATAATTTCTTCTGCTCTAGGAATTCTTGAAAAATGGATTTAGAAAACCAATATATGAGTCTAAAACGTTATATAAATCAAAACTGGCATAGAAAAGAGAAGGATTAGTCTTATTTTAGTTAAAATAAGACTAAAATCCTTTTAAAATACTAAATAAAGGCTTTAAATTCTTTAAAGTCTTCAAAAATTGCATGTTCTTCATTTTTGACATAGAATTGAGAAGTGGTGGGCCCATGTTGACTTCCAAACCTTACTTGAATGAAAATCATTCCATAAGTTTGAATATAAATCCATATTAAAATTGGGTTTAAGTTCCTAAATTTCCTTATCTTGCATGAAAATCATGGGAGATGCATGAAAAGCATGAGAGATGCATGAAACTAGTCAAACTAGTCAATCGAAGAGATTTGACCATTAAGGACTATTTAACTCAACATGAGCTCAGATAATATGAATTTAAAATTTTGGATTGAATTGGTAATGATATATACACTTTAATATAGAATTAATTCATTTGATATATTTACAATGTCATTCTTTACTTGTTTGATTGACCAATTAAGCCTATTAGGCCAATTAGGCCTAATAGCCTATCTTCTTGCATTTGGACTCCATTAAAACTAAAAAAATATGCCATAAAACCTGAAAAAATAATTAAATATACCTGGAAAAAGTTTTATCATCACAATATATTTGATTTTTATTAGAAAACACTCTTCATTCAATCAATAAGGTTGACTAGGCCTATTTTACTCCATTTTCCTATAGACTAACCATTTTGATTGAGTTGGTTGGGAAACTTATAGGATTATTTTTGACCAAATTAAAATTTTATGATGAATAAAAATTCTTATTATTTTATCTACATTGATTATATTTCATTGAAGTATCTTGTACTTCATTTTGCATGCCTTTTTCTACAAACAACATGATTTATTCCCTCGTCTGTACAATTTCATACATAAAATTGAAATTTATGTAATACTATCAGATTTTAATTGAAATTTTAAATTTTTTAAGGCTTATACAAAATTATTTTATGGCAATAAAATTAACTTATTGAAAAACTAGGTTTTTGAGGGTTTAGGAGGGCTTTGAAGTTGATCTTCAAAATGATGGTTCATGAAATAAAGACCTATAAATCCAAATATATTTCCATTTATGTGTATCAAATTTGACCCCATAACATCATTTAAAATATTTAGTTCCCCTACAAAAGATATGAAAATATATCACATAGAGAAATCTACTTGTGGGGTTTTGATTGTATTCTGAGCTGCATATAGTCTTAATGATTATTCATAAAGTATATCACATCAAATAGTCTAAATTTTTAATTAAATATAATTAAATAGGAGTCCTCAAAACATATTAATATTTATCATCCAAACTCTACATGTGGTGAAAGATATGAGCATCTGAATAGGAGTCTTGAAAGGGTGTCTAAAATTGCAAAAAAAGAAAAATTCACAAAATGGAAAATAACTCTCCACATACTTCACAATTCATAAAAATATCATCATGGTGTCTTTATTATTCTATCAAAACACTCTAAAATCATATTTTTATTGAAAATTTAGAAAACCCCTTTTTGGCCTATATGTCTATTTACTTGCATAAGCCTGTATGAACATGGTTTGCTTAAAATTTAGAGTTTTGAAAAAATCTAAAGGTATAATTAAAATTTAAAAACATCATCCCATGCTTTTTGAACTTTTTCTTGGACTTATAAGCTTATGTATACTCTAGAATGATGTTTGCTCCAATGGTGATCTCCAATGAACATGCTAAGGACTATTACAAAAAAAAGTTTATCTACACACATATAATGGCCATGAATTTTTTTTGAAAAGGTTACTAAAGTTGTTATTACCTTGTGTACAAAATTTGAGGTATTGAAACCACATGTACCTCTCAGAATCCTTAATTTCCCTCAAAATTAACCCCCTATGCATGGACTGTCTACATATTTGAACTTAAAACTAGTTTTTAAAAATGAAAATAACCCATTTACAATCCATTTTTGTTATTTTTTACCAAAATTAGTGCTTTTATGCCATAATTGATTGATTTAACCTACTGAAAAGGGATATTAGTGAGATTTAGGAAAGTTTTGAATGATAAGGGTAGTAATTTGACCTTGAAAAGTCTTATTAATATCATTTATAATCAAAACCCCAAAATTGGGTGATATAATAAATTGAATAATTAAATATTAACAAAAAAATGAGGCTAGATGTCTAGATTATATCTACATTATTAGGAATCTATGAAAACACAATCAAAGCACTACAAATAATATTACATGAATATTTTAAGTACTTGGGTATACCACTCCACATCACATTTTTGGTCATATAAATAGTGATATTTTTTCTTAACCAATGGAATAACACACATAAATATGGTAATAATAAATCACTGAGTATAAAGTATGTCATCACACTTACAAAAACATATGCTAATTCGAGGACCCTTACATGAAATATGGTAATGAATAGTGTGTAATAATAGAACCTATTGACTACCCTCTATGATAAATAATTAAATAATTTGCATAAGATAACACAAGTTACTCAAATATTAATTTTTATGGATCCCTATTACTCATATTGGTTATGTATTTTACTAATATAATACTAGGTCACCAAGGACTAGTAAAATGGGGCCCCTCTAGTAGTATAGGAGAGAAAAACTAGTATTTTTTAGATTCAATCCAACATGGGGATTTAAATATTGTATAATTTTTATAATGGTAGAATATGATTAGGTAAATGTTAGCTAGAAGATATAGAATCTCCCTAAGAATAGTGCAAAAATAATTTGCATAGATTCTATGGGTATTATGTTTTTTATAACCTTTATATAAAACCATTTTAAAATAAAATTTCCCCCCTCGTTCCCCCTATTTATGAAGTAACTTATGAATAATTAGAAACTATGATTATAGGATAAGTGGGGTTACTTTAAGACCCAAGTGTATCATAGTCTATGAGTGAAGTAGGCACTGAAGCCATTATCTCTCAAACCCTTGTAAGAAGTGCACCCATCACATTATAAGTTCTAATTGTGGTTGAATTTCAGTTTACACTAGTATTACCCTCATATTTTAGATCAACATTGTGTAAAGTAATGCACTTACAAAAAAATACTCCAATAATAGCTCAATATGTATATAAGTAGTAGTAGGAGACTACTAGATTGTAGTTAAAGATTTTACTACATGAAGGACCCTTTTAGAATAATAAATGATTTAAAAAAGAACCATAATATATTATTTGAGGCCAAAACAATATGAGAAGGGGTAATTCATAGCTAAAATCACAAAAAAAATTGAGGAACACCCATAGATCTCTACTACTTCATCTTGGTAGATGGGGGTGATAATTTTTTACAAATGAGTGGTAGAAAGAGGAGAGGAATATAATCATCCCAAAAAAATGATATGGAAAAAAGAAAGAAAAATACACAAAAATAAAAACATGGGAAGAAATAATAAAGGAAATATTGGTCTCATATCCAAAAAAAGAATCATGAGGAGGAGGACAAGAATAATAACATATGGGTGGATAAAAGGCTAACACATAATTGGGACCCAATGTGGATTCACTCATATAATGACGTAAGAATAAAGGTAGTGTGCCTAGACTACGTAAAATGTATAATGTTATAAACACTTAAAGTCATAAAAAGAATTATAAAGTCACTAATGGACTATATGAGGATAAGTCCAATTACTTCGATGACATAATAGGGTGATGCAACTCACCCTACAAGAATTAATCATAAACACGTAAGAAAAGAGAAAAAAGACAAAATTATAGCCAACAAATAGCAAGAAGTAGCATTAGAAATAGTGGTAAAGGGAATTACAATGTACCCTAATGATAAAGAAAGACTTTGGAAAATTCAACAGATATAATTCAAAACAAAGATAAATATTGATCTAGTAATAGAAACACTAGACCAAAAAAATTTCAATAATTAAGTAAGATAGAATAAGCTTCTACACAAAAAATGAAGGTATTATAATATTAGTTAGAATATGATGATGATATAATAATTGAGATAGCATAAATGAATATAAAATAGGCACGACAAATTATTAGAGAGAAAATAAAATAAGAGAAGAGGGAAATCAAAAAAGGGTAAAATAACAAGTAGAAGACAAGGTAAAAGAAAAAAATAGAAGGAAAAAGTCAAATAAAAATAAAGATATAAAAATAAGAGGAATAATATAAAAAACAAGAATAAGAATAAGATTAAGAAAAGAGATAAAAGGATGAAAAATAGAAGGAAAATAAAAAAGAATAAGCTAATAGACAAGAATAAGAAAATGAAAAACTAAAAAAAAAGGAGAAATGGGATTGGATTGAAATAATAAAATAAAAAATAAGGAAAACTAGGATAATATTAAAATAAAAAACTAAAAAGTAAGGAGAACTATTAAGAGATTGAAATAAAATTAAATAAAGAAAAGACAAGGAGAAAAGGTGAGGAAATAAAAATAAGTGGGAGGTCCATCTAGGAGTTCCACAAACATAGGAAATGGGTTTGAGGGGATGTTACATAGTACTTTGAGGGAGGTAGAAGCTATTCCTTTTGTGTCAACAAGTAGAATGTAATATAAGGAGGATATTGAGAAATTATGACAATCCATGAGAGATGTCACATCCTTTGCATATTCCATCAACTAGCCCCTAAGGAATTCATACCAAAATAAATAATTGTAGGACTTGGTGATGCATCTCAACATTTCCTCCACCAACTTTGACACTAATTTAATCCATTAAAATGAAAATAATAACAAATATTTCTCCCCAAAGAGTAAATTTAAGGAAAAGCAAACCCATAAAGTACTTATTTTTAAAGATATGGATGACTACATGACACTACTGAGTAGTTATATAGACAAAATGGAAATTTAAATTGCATTTCATGAGGCATACTACAAAACATTTAAGGTTTCACCAACTACAAGGGATGTGGTTAAGGTAGATAATGAAAATACTACATTGGTATTAAATATCTTGGATTGTAAGGCCATATTACTAAATTTGGAGGCCTTTTCCAAGACCATGGTAGATAAATATGAAAAATACTTACCCAATGAGGGTTGATCAACTAAGAATAATGAATAAAATTTTGTGGAAAAGAATAACACTATCTTATAAATCTATTAGGATGAGTCAATAAATGATACTTTGTTATCTTATGCTAGACATCTAAGTTTATAGTTTTTTTAAATTTTTTTATCCCGCAATTTTCCTAAAGTTTTGAATCCATGTTGAACAAGGTTTTTTAAATTTTTTCCTATCACTATTATTCAGATTTGTCTTGAGGATGATACAAGGTTATAAAATTTAGGCAAATTTTGGCATAATATAAGCTTATAAAGAATAACTACAACGACTCCAACTTTACTATAAAAGTATAATATATCTCCAATCCAACATAACAGAGGCTTTTATCAAATTTTATAATGTATTAATGTTGATAATTTTTAGTACTTGAAGACACTCTATATGAAGAAAATGCATCTCCTACAAATATATTATCATTGTATTATAAAGGTATATAGTCAACACTTATATCGTAATGTTGTAATAATATGTGATATAGAGAGATAATAAACAAGTGATAGATGATGTATTTTATAGTATAGAATACAATTGATAAAAGAGATTAATATTAGAGAGTGTGAATGTGTAACATACACACACAAACATACACACACACACACACACACACACACACACACACACACACACACACACACACACACACACACACACACACACACACACACACACACACACACACACACACACACACACACACACACACACACACACACACACACACACACACACACACACACACACACACACACACACACACACACACACACACACACACACACACACACACACACACACACACACACACACACACACACACACACACACACACACACACACACACAAACACACACACACATATAAAGAGAGTTAAGGTATGAAAATAGTTGTGTACTATGTAATGTATATGTGAATGAATTAAGTACTTAAATATTTTATGATTAGACATATTAACCAAGTAAAAACACATAATATAAACATATGCACTACTTTACCTATTAAAATTGTCTCAAACCATATAATTATCTATAATCAAGTTTGATTAGTTTTGACAAACATCATGTCCTCTTTCTTGAATAGTTTCCAAAATTAAAGGATTGGGAATTCCATTTGTATTACATTATTATTATTATTATTATTATTATTATTTATTTCTATTGTTCAGGCTTAATACTAATTAAAAAATTAGAACCTCTAAAGGATTTTTTAATGGTTTTTTAAATCCTTGACCTTGTTTTTTTTACAAACCATTTTATGTTTTAAAAACTTATATTTGTGATTCCCAAGTGGGAATATATTTTTTGGAAAGTTTTATTTAGTATTATAGTATGATTGGGAAAAGAGGACTTAATATCCCAAATCCCTCATATTTTATTTTTGTTGTAAGTTGGGAATGTGTTAATTCATTTTCCCAAAAGTCCTCCTACCTCACTTGGGAGAAGGGTTTTGGTAAATGTGAGGCATTATACTAAGGACCTACTTATCTCACCCCTTATATATGTTAAGTGAAAACTCATCCTTTTATGATTTATAATCATAATAAATTATTGGGTTTATTTTATCCATTTCTTATTTAAGGTATATTTCATTTGGAATTTTTACTCTTACTTTTGATTTATGATTTTGGATGAGTGTTGTAAATTAGTCTATAATATAATAATAAGTGTGGAATAAGAGGATTCTCCTAGATATCATACCATTTTATATATGTCTTATCATATACCTTAGATTAGTTTCATTTCTTTTTCTAATACTCATGACCAAAACTAGTATTTATGATCTCAGGGGTGTCTAAGGTAGCTGCCTAATGATGAAAATAAGATGGGAGTAAATCAGATACTTTCCATTCCCTTGTGGTGGTGGAATTTGGATTTTTATGTACTTTTGTAGTTTCTATTTAATTATTTTTCATTTTTTAATAATCATTGTTGGCTATTTTTAGTCCTTGACAATATTTGTAATATTTAGGAATAACTTTTTATGTTTTAAATTTATTGTTAAAATTTTAAAGTGATTTACACCCTTGCTTATATTTTAAGAAATATTGATAAGTTGACTTAAAACATAAAAATGAAATGAAATTGTTTAATATTTTTTTCATAAAATTAAAATAATATTTATTGGTTGAGTTTATGAGTATTTTTAAGAATTCAAGCATATATGTGGGAATAAAATTGAGTAAAATCTCTTTACTTGATAATAATTTTTAAGGACCTAAGGTTTCAATCCAACATTAATTTCACCTAAATCTCCCAAATTTATTTTATTTATATTCTAGTCATATGGGAGATACTAATTTTTTTTACTTTTTTGCATTTTAACTATAAAATAAAGTTACGAATTGAAAGATAAGCTCATAAAAAGGTCCATTTCCTTTATAATTCAGTGTACTTTCCAATAATAAATATGATAAAATTATATTTAGGTTATCATCACAAATAATTTTAGTGTGTTATTGAAAGTGTATTAAATTCCTTAGAATAGTTTTATAAAAAAATTATTTGTGGGGTAAATTATATGAATTTTTGACCCCAGGCATTCTATGGCATAACTTTTGCAAAAAGCCCTTAATTTTTTAAGGTACATTTTATTTTATAAGATTATTAGGTTATTGGTCATTCACCCATGTCAATATTTATGGGATTGTCATAAAAATATTTCAATTTTCTATAAACAATCAACAATCTATTCATGGTTTAACCATGTGAATGGTGGATCATGTTTGCATTCTAAACCTTTTCATTGGATGGTGAGAGGGACCAAAAGGGAGGATAAACTATAAAGGTGGAATCACAATGGAAAATAAACTAAAAGAATGTTTTTTTAGTCATTTGTGACTAAGGGGAGATGATGGAGAGTTGAAATCTGACTGATCTTATTTTTAACAAAGCCTCTAAGTAGTGAAATATAGACTATTATGGGGGTTAATAACCATGGACCCAAAATAATTAATACGTAAATCCTCCATATAAATGGTAGGATTCACTTCGTAAAATGTATTGGAGGCATGGCTGAGACTTTTGAATAAATGTGAAGGATATAAAAATGTTTTTAACAGTTGGGTGTACCCTTACTAACATAAACAGTCACCAGGTATTTTTATATAAGTGGTGATGAGATGTGAAAAAATGTGGAAATAATGGGGAGATTAGTGTTTCCTAAGTACCATGTTATTCTTTAGTGGTGATTGATTATCAAGTTATGCATAGTCCCCAACATAGTTTTCTATGAAAATAAGACTCTTTGAAAAGGTTCAAGGAAGGATTAGGAAGTCCAAAAGAGACTTTAGTAATTTTAAGGATTTTTTGAAGCACGTGGGTGGGGTGATGTCTTAGGCTCTCCGCCTATAATTTAACCCCATTATTATATATTCAAAAACTAAAGCATAAACTAATATAAAATTAAAATATACTTAATAATTAAAAAGAATCCTTTTAAGCATTATGGTTTTTTTTATTTCTCTTTGAATCATGGGTGTAGAGTGGGCCTTAAGGGACACCCATGTTTTTAAACTCTCTTCTCAATGAAATAAAAATAAATACATGAAACTAAAAACTAAATTATATATATATATATATATATATATATATAAATTTAGGCTTGGCCTTAGATCACCTTGTGTCCATTGAAGGCCTCTTGGAGCTTGAAGATCCATATACTCTTTTGATTTTTGTGAGAATATATAATGTCTTAAAATATTTATAAAAATAAATAAATTCCTAATTATTCATAATTCCCTCTTGAAGGTCACTAAAAAAATGAGGGGATAATGGAACTATTAAGGCATTTCATCCTTCTAAGTATTATATTTCTAATCAACATTAGACCCTTAGTCCACATTTCATACTCAAAATCCCAAAATCCTACATGTCAATATCTTATAATATAACTAAACGTTCAAATATTACCTATAATGTCATCTAAGACAATATATGGGATATGTTAGGTACTTATAAACATAAAATAAAACCATGAAAAATATTGTGATCATGCAATATTATAGGTGGAAAGGCTAATCAATACACCCCTAGATAAATGTTCTCTAAAATATCAAAATTCCCCACAATAAAAGGTACTAGTTTGGATCATTTTTTTAATAAAAAGATATCACATTTGATCATACTTTTAGTAAATAATTGTTTCCAACTAATAAGTATCATGTTATCCTCCTCAAATATATTTACTCATTTTGATGATATTACACCTTAAAAAATTTATTTTTGAATAGTATCCACCTAATTATCCATGCCCTATAACATAGCATGACCAATGAAAAATCTATCCTAAATTTTATCTTAGCCCGAGGGTGTTTTATATTCTACCATAAAAACCCCTTATAGGCTTCCATGCTAATAAAAATATAATAGTTATTTTTATATGAAAAATGAATTAATTGTAAATATTTCTTACCAACAAGACTATTTATACATAACATAAATTCATGTCCATCTCCTCTAAATAATATTTCACTCACCTAATTTGACCATTTGTCTAAGGAGAAAAAAATTACTAAAACTTAGTTTAGTTCTCAATGACTCCTAAAGAGTAGTATATAAACTAGAGGTGATAAAAAGGTATATATTATATATTATATTGTGAGGAATCATTTGAAATTAAAAAATGTAATGAATCAAGATCCCTCCCATTGAATTTGTGTTATAAGTGGTCTTCATTGATGAGAATTGAGATACCTTGGTCAACATTTCCATAATTACCATTATTTTATTATGTTGCAAGATGAAGTAGAAATAAATAGTATAAAATCCATGGAAATGGTGTGGTGCTTCCATTTAAAAACCTTGTGATTGTATAGAGACCCAATAAAATGTTGTTGGTCTACCTTTAATCTCTAGTGCATAAGGAAATGAGCTCAAAAAAATGTAATTTTATGCCATAAATTGATCCAATTATATTTTTTCTCTGATATTTCTGCATCTTATTCACTTCAAGATGTACTAAATAATGGGCTTAGTGAGCCTTCAAAAATAGAAAACATGAAAGTCACCCAAGATTTAGTTACATAAATGTGGACCCTTATGTTGAAAATGACCATTTGCATCTAAGATGTACCCAAAACATTTACCTTAAGGTTCCTCTAAAAATATATCACTTACTGAACCTCCTAGTAAAAACTATCCCTAAAAATTTATTTAATAGTATTTATTATAAAATTAGTATAAATTTTCATCACTTCCCACATGTGGAGTGTCCAAATTAAATAATATACAAAAATGAAATATAAAATAGGTACTTATAAAAAATCTCCATTCAATGTCCAATAAAAATATTTTAGGTTTGGTTGAGTAATCATGTGCTAAATGATCTATTTCTCCATAGTCAATAAAAATTAGTGACCAAGGAGTAAATATTACCATCTCAAACAAGATTACACAAATTATAGAAGTTATAGGTCAAGATTAAGGTAGTTAATCTCACATTCTTTATCTTTTCAAGACTCCAAAATACATTACCATGGTTCTTTTGTATGAGAACCACTTGTATACTTTCAAATTATATTCTTGTAAAATCCAAAAATTAACCATAGAGATCATGTACTACTAATATGGATCACATGTAAGATAATATTTTAGCAATTTGAGGGCCTACTCACTTATGTGATGAAAAAGAACATATTCCATTTAAGATAAATAAAAGTGATAGGGATTTTAAATCCATGATAAAATATAAAAATATGGTGGTAGAGCCCACAAAGTCCATGAAATTATACATATCAGTGACATGTATTGGTGTTGAACACTACATGATGGAATGGATCATTTAGGAGTATACCAATATACCCTTCACATAAATGACGTTTTAAAAATACAAAACCTCTCTACATAAAAATTCACACTTTAGGTACGAAACCCTCACATGTTCCTCATGAAAAAATTATAAAAGTGATGTAAGAGGTCTATATGCTCTTCCTAGTTGCATGAATATATTAAAATATAATCAAATAATATCAACATAAAGTGTTAAAGGAAGGTCTTAAAAACATTGTTCATGAGTCTCATGAACACCATTGAGGGAATTATTAAACCTAAAAATTAAAACTATGAATTCATAATTCCCATAATGCTCTATAAAATTAGTCCCATGAATATGTAACTCCATAATTTTCAACTTGTTATTATCCAAATTCAATTTAATCTTGGATAACACCTTGCATTCTAAAATATAGTTAAACAATTAATCAATTATTGTAAGTCATAATGGTTCTTGACTTTTACTTATATAATTTGATGGTAATCAATTCCAAAGTCGAGGGTATT
This sequence comes from Torreya grandis, assembly GCA_037957365.1. NCBI lineage: Eukaryota > Viridiplantae > Streptophyta > Pinopsida > Cupressales > Taxaceae > Torreya > Torreya grandis. Next base: position 983 of record JARHVA010005120.1, on the reverse strand, counting down.
CATATTTATTCTTAAATAGGATAATAAGTCATCATCATGGGGAAACACTAGAATATAACAAAGCCCTTCTCAAAAAAATTATATAATTACATCTTGAGATCATAAAACTCAAGTTTCATATTTTTTAGTGCCTATAAAACAATCTTAATCTATGTAATAGGTTAATCTTTAAGGTGATCTCTTCTCAATGGGTATCCTAGGAAACTTGCATGGAAAGCCATTGATAAAAACATAAAGGATGTGATTATCATCTAAACATAGCCTTTTCTAACTCATCCTATGATCTATCACTTGCATTGATATAAAACATATATCATCATTTATTCATACTCAATGTAAGATTCATTTTAGAGATCATGTGAAGGGGAGATGGGTCACATGACACCTAAAATGAAAATATTGGTTGAAATATTATAAAAACACTCTATTTGTATTACTTTGTCATCCATATTGGATTTATGATAATTAAGGTAATTCATACATATAACAAACTCATAATACCCTTTACCTATGATGCATAAGTATAAATTTTTATTGAATCCACCCAAATGTAGCATGAAATATATCACTAGTGAGCTAAAAAAATAATTAATCTAGTGGTCAATCCACTTCCTAACACTTTTTTTTCTTAGAAGACACCATCCTAACACAATTCATAATTTATGGGGAATAAAATAATTAGAATCTATACAATCAAATAAAATGAAAACCATAGTAACCATTTATAATACTTATAGTCTCAATAACATGTCATAATGCTCTATCTAATGGTTCTCTATTGTTTTGTATATTCTATGTGCATGATCTATTTCCAAACTATTTGCTCTAACATTCACACATTCTTCCATGTTCTAGTTGAAGGTGTTTATGATAATTATTGTGCATAGTGATCTAAACAACTGCATATATAACATGTACCATGAATATACTCTCACCCTATTTGGGATTCAATACACCTATATAACATGTTAGCTATGGACCCT
>JARHVA010005119.1:1305000-1311554 GCA_037957365.1 Torreya grandis | reverse complement strand
CAAAAGGTTCAACTCTTTGAAAGGTTGAACTCCTCACTCCTAACCATGGTCTTCTTGGTTGTCACCCTCTCTAGGCCTATTATCTCTAGATTGAATTACATACTTACTATTGAATCTATGATCTTTGGAGACTCTAAGACCTCCATCTATTTGTTGCCTAAGGCTCCAAGGGTGTATATTTGAATATTACTTGACCCTCCTATGGTGGTCATTTTCCTTTCCTCTTCTTCCTTCATTAAATCTATTATCCATGGCTTGACCTCATCATGGATAGTGATGTTAATTGTCTGGGTCATGGCCCATGGGAATGCTACAATGTTGGAATCTTTTGCATCTTCCCATAAATGAACCACTTAGGGATGATTGGACCATGGATGGGATTCTCATTAGTGAATAATTTCACCTCACTCAAAGGATGAGTGAAAGTTAACTTTGGCTTCTTCTTTGTGACTGGGATAATGGCCAAACTTAGCCTTCCTTTTGAGAGGTAGAACTAGAACTAGGTCCATTGCAATTTCCTTCCCCTTTTTTTTCTGCTTGCATAGCTTGGGCTTGAAGTTCCTCAACTTGATCTTCTTCCTCTAATCCAAATACCTCATTAAGCAACTTAAGTGCATCTTCTACTATCTCATCAAGAGCTAGTGTAATCATGTCAATATAATCTATTGGGGAATCTAGTCTATCAAGTTGAGTTGAGGATGATGGTCCTTCTACCTAGGTATCTCTTCTAATTTCTCTTTCCCAAGTCCTTATACCACTTTCTCTTAAGGTTGTTGTAGTGGTTGTTCTAGAGGGAGGCCTAGAAGATGGTTCAAGAAATAAGTGGTAATATAGGGATCCCATCTACCAAATCTCACCAGGAGGTTTCTCATCCCTAGTCAGCCTAGCCTCAATCTTAATGTTATGCTTCTTTTAACCTAGCCAACACCTCCATGAAATTGGTGTCCCTGATGTACATCATGTCATAAACACCAAGCCTATACTCATTAGGGGTAATTCATGGTTTTTGACTTCAAATGTTTAGTGACCCTATTATGAGGGTACCATTGCCTCAGTTCATCCAATTATAAGTTGAAGGAGTCTCTATGCTTGGAGATGACATTCACATGCTCTTAATTTTGTATCATAGTTTTGTTGATTATCAAAGGGAAAGGGTGGAGGAGTCCTTTTCTTTTTTTTCTTGCACACAACCATCTATACCATTAAAAATTTGGTATGCAATTGCTTGTTCTACCAACTTGGTTGGCACATGGACCGATAGTTTGAGGGGTTGAACTAGGGTCCCTTATATTCTTATCATTGTGAAATCTAGATACAACTATATGTCCTCCATTAAATATACATAATTCTTGACCAAAGGGGTGACCCTACCCATGGGCATCCCTATAATATCTTCTACCAAAGATGGATATACACAGTCACAAATTAATTATATGTTGTGTCTAATTTTGAAAATGTGCAACTTGGAATAGTGATGGGAGACAGTATGTCTCCCATCAAGTGGCCAATTCTTTATGTCAAGGATCTTGGTGGTGGCCAAGAGGGCATCTAGGAAATAGGACATCATGATAAAATGGTTACTAGTTTTCTTCTTAATGGCTTTGAACTATTGTTTCAAACAAATGTTAATCATCTCACCAACTGGGGGTCTGAGTCCCTTCTCTACCATGAATTATAGATAGGGCACCTAGATCTTATTAACATGTATAGTGGAAGGGGTTCCAAATAACCTATTTAACAAGGTCATGATTAATCTAATCCCTTCCATAAATTAGGTAATTGGGATCTTCTTAGTAGGGTCTTGGATTACATGGGTTATAGTAAATAGCCATGGGGCAAGGATGGTGTTCAAGTCATTCGTACTAGTCCATGCTCTAATTATGAGCAAGTCTACATGGGGCTTGCCTAGTTTGTAGTAGCTTTAAAATGCAAGAGGGAAATGTATGATAATTTTATAAAATTAGATTCATGAATTAACCAATCTTAATCAACTTTAAAATCAATGAAAATGGGGGCAATAACATTGATGCAGTGCAATACCTTAAGTTTTATAGTAGCATAGTGGAGACCGGTCATCTGGACGAAGAACAAGTCATTGTATCTCTAAAGGATCATAACATTCTTGTGCTCCTATCTTATAATGGATTTCATATCCTCAATAGTCCAAAAGAGCTCAGACCAATTTATGTTCCTTGTGTTTAATGCTGCAACAATAAATTCATTATCCTTGAAGATTCTTCCTTCATTGTCTAAAGCTAAATATAACTCTATGTCATCTCTTTGTTATTGCCTTTGAGCTAATATGACTATGAATCTTGAAAATTGCTCACTAATGATCTTCAAATAGCCTCTAGATTAGTTTATTCTTGCTTAGATAATAATTAAACCTTTCCCAGCTCAACTATGATTGATTTTAGTTCAAATTAGAGCTTTTTGAATAAGGTAGGGCTAGTTTTCAGCTTTAATGGTGATGGTAGCTTGGACTTAGGATAATTCATGCCTTAGATTTGATTAAGACCCTTGCCTTTATAACTTTTCCTTTTTGTGCCCACCAAATTTTTAATTTTGTCATTTTGTGTTTGTGTGGCACCTAGGTGGCATTTATTTGGCAGCTTTCATGAAATATTTCATAAATTCTTTAAAGGGACTAGTCATTGTTTTTTAAAACCCTTCTTTTACCTCATACCATTGAATCTATACTCAGAGATAAATTTGGACCATTGATTGTGGTCTCAGGGGTTACACATTATTAGTTGTATTTTTATTAATCTCTATGGTTATTCTACTTGGAACCTTCATAAGCCTCCTGGGCTTTGTATTTTATCAGTGAACACACACTTATCACGTGTCAATCCCATGGGCCTTCAGGGTCTTATTGAATAGTCTAATTTGATTGCACTTCATTTGATCATCTTCCATGATGAAGTGAGAGTCATTAACCCTACAAGGAGCATAAAATTTAATTAGCATCGAGATATAAGGAGAAAATTAGGCTAAATACTTTATATTAAAGTTTATTTTGCATTAATAAACATGACATAAACTTTAGGCTAAAATATTTATGATAAGTTTTAAAACACATATAAAGGGACCTAGGATAAATATTATGTCATGTTGATAAACATAATGTAAACTTTAGGTTAAAATATTTAAGTGAAGTCTTATAATACACTTAAATGATGCCCAAATAGTAAGTGGTCTTAGTGTAGGGTTTTAACTTATGATTTTATAGTGTTAGTAAACACAATGAAACTTTAGGTTAAAAACTTTTAAAGCTAATTTTTGGCATAGGGACATATAATATAGTATAAGTCTTTGTTATACGGTTTATTGTGTTAATAAATACAATTGGAAGCTTAGAATAAAGATTTAGATTAAGTCTATTGCTATAAATATTAGACCACAAGTTTATTTTATCATTAAAGTTTAAAACCCTAAGTTTTATTTCTCAACAAGGGTGGTCCCATTGTATTTTAACATAAGTAATAAGACTTAGCCTATTTTAAAGTGTATTCTTATGTCTAATCAAAATAATTGATGATATTAAATTTGATGACCTCATGAACATCAACAATGACCTCGCAGGTGTCAAATGACATTCATGAGAACATCAAATTTAAGTTCATAAAGTTCATAGGTCCATAGATTGTGGATTCAACACACTCTATCCGATCATCCTATCCTAAACAAATACACAGCATTGATTAATATCTGAGTACATGAATACTCTTGGTCCTTATAATCATGAATATGATCAAGTTAGCCTATGGATCAATGTAGATCATTGATTAAAAAAGGCCTAAGTCTAAAAGGCTTAATAAAATGGGTCCCTTCACATATCATAATCATAACCAAAGTTTTTAGCCTAAGGTTTCATTATATGAAGAAAATAAAATAAACCTTAGGATAAAAACTTAGGTTAAGTTTAAGTATTAATGCACGGGCTCTTTTTACTCTAAGCTCAAATGTGAGAGTACTACTTGGTGAGTCTATGAGACTCCCAAGATTTTGAATTTGTTTAACCTTGGGGAGGGTTTGTAGAGCATCGATCAAGATCTAGGTCCCCAAGATGATGACACTTTTCATCAGGTTTCTTATGCCTTTAACGTTTTGACACCATATTCACTCTATCAAATTAGTTTGTGTAAGCAACCATGGGTTATTGATCATGATCTTGGATAATTGCACATGATCGGCTCTTTTTGAATATTAAAGCCATAACATAAGTTTTATCCTAAGGTTTCATTTAATTAATAAAAATAATGAAACCTTAGGGTAATATTTATGCTAACTTTATGTTTGATAAAAAGGGATCTTTTAACCTTAATGATGATCATGTGTTGTTTGATCTTCGGTCTCACTTAAGTTTGGATTGTTGATCATGATCTAGGGGCTCATGTGGGATTGGTCTGACAGGTTAAAGGCTTTAGATCCATCGAGTCTCCTTCACTCTATCTGATCATCTTCCATGATGAAGTGATAACCATTGATCCTGAAAGGAGGAAAGATGCTTAAGATAGGGCTCGAGTTGACATAAAAACTTAGGCTAAAGTTTTAAGACTAAGTTTTTATTGTGTTAATAAATATGAATAGGACCTTAGGACTAAGACTTTAAGCTAAGTATGTAACAAAAGGACCATGTGATATGATGGGTCCAAGCTAGGAAAATAAAGGATCCTGCATAGATAAATGCTAGGCTTTATTAAAATAAAGGGAACAAAAAGGGGGAAAACATAAAGGGACCAAGCATGATTTTAGGCTAAAGTTCAGTCATGCTAAACAACATGACCAAGCCTTAGCATAAAATTAGGCTTAAATTTAAATCAAATTTTAAAATATTCATGCCAAATTTATTCTTGCCAACTTTAAACTTGAACCAAGGGTTTAAGCTAGGGTTTTCTAAAGGAGGGTTTGAGAACATGAATCTAACTGTGAGATCTTATAGACCAAAGGATAGTAAAATCTTGAATAAGGATAAAATCATGAAAATCCCATCATGATCCATTAATAAGAGCTCCATGAAACCTAAAACTTAAAACATGAGGGTTAACTATTAGCAACATTAGGCAAGGTTAAAGCAAAACCATGAATAAATGAGCCAATTTCATCAGGTGTGGATGACCTCCAAATTTGAATAAAGTGCAGAGTATTAAGCTTTTAGTGTCAAGGTTCAAAGTATGCACAAAGGGTCCCTATTTTTTAGAAATGGGGGTATGTTGACCTCAACACCTTCCTCAACTTGTGAAGGTAGCGATGGAGGAGAAAATGTTTCTAGAGTGTTAGTTTGACTTGAAACTTGATCTAGAGATAGAAAATTATCTGAGGGATCTAAAGGGACACTTCTAAAACATTTTTAGCTAAAATTTGATCTTGCAAGGCTATATAAGTGCTTGTAAAGTGTCCTTTTTCCAAGATTAGGCATTAAAATGTAGATACTATCAAAATTTGACTATTATTAAACCTTCTCTGACTTGTTTCTAAAACCAAGGGAATTTTGAATCTTCTTGAAATGTTCTCTCCTTGAAGTGGTATGTCCAACTCTTCCATATGGGCCAAAAGGTGGCCAAAATGTGATTTTGTACATATAAGAGTGAAAAAAAAGTTAGATCATGATAATATGACATTAAAGACACCTAATATAACCTTTTATAATGACCCTAGGCTATATTAAACCTTTGACCATTCAAAGACCTTATGATTGACCATAGGACTAGATAAGTGAACCTAAGACCAAAACTTGGACAATGCTATACAAGGACATATATGACCATATGGGACTATTTAAGACCACTTGAGACCATGAAAATACCATGACAAACATTTCACAACCTTATGAGGTTTCAGCCTAGAGGGGGTGACCAATTTTGACTTGGGCTTAAAATTTGGTCAACACCTTCCACATAACTCTATTAAGTGTCGATGAGTATGCAAACCATTTTTATTTTCCATGTTCACTTGTTATTTTTTCCATTAGATTATTGATACAAAAAATTGGAATTAATTCTACAAAGGTTGTTGTAAAGGTACTATATATTCTTTTTTGATTTTAGGGGTATGTGATTTAAATAAATGCAGAGGATTCATTTAAGAAAATACAACTACCATCTATAAATCCAAACTCCTTAACATTTTCTAGCATCCTCCCAACATTGTTGTATGTAATTTTGTGATAAGACCATCCATAATGTCATTTCACCCTTGAAATGGCTTTGTAACTTGCTTTGAGGCATTCAAATCAAGAATATATGTGAGACTAGGGAAAAGTGAGACGTCCCACACAACCATGAATTCTAATACCAAATGCTTTGGGATCTGAGCAGGCAAAAGATAATTTTGGGTGTGATATGGTTCTCTTTTATGATTAAAACATAGATGCCAATAAATAAGATATTTTCTTAGGAGAGAATTAAAATGCATGGTCTCTATCAACCAACTTCACTAATCCAAAGTCAAACACATTGGGACTAAAATTTTGGTCAAAAAGTATGTTTTAGGTTTCACATCATAATGAACAATCCAATATAAGCATTTTTCATGAAGGTAATACCATCCCT